>CM031236.1:555779401-556077480 GCA_018340775.1 Taxus wallichiana var. yunnanensis | reverse complement strand
ATCAAGATCCATTTCCTCCAAATTGACTACTTCTTGGAAGTTAAGAACTTTTGGCTTTTCCCAATTTGTGAAATCTTTCCTCCAAAGAGCTTGGGCATTGAGATGAACAATCATTTCTCTACCACTTTCCTCTATAAGAGGAAGTGTCACTATTTCCAATTGCTTTCCAGGCTCTTTAGTAGCAGAATCTTGCTGTAAGACTCCTCCCAATTCAATCATCTTTTTCTTTATCAATTCTTTCTCTATCTCTTCTTCAGTCCCTACATAATATCTTCAACATTATTTTGCATTGCAATATCTTGGGACTGAAGAGACTCAACCGTTTGATCATGCATATCATCCCCAACTTCCTTTACAATCTCCCCTTCTTCCATCTCTGCATCTTTTATCTGGGCTTCACTTTTCTATGATGCTTGAGATGCTTCTTGAAGAGAAGCAACATCATGTGTCCCTTGTTGTGGCACAATTGATGATTCCTCTAGAGACGGAGGAGGGGGAGGAGTGAATGGTGGAGAACAGGAGGAGGTCTAGGAGATACAAATTTTGTGGCAGTTGAGGAAATATGAATGAGGCTGGCTTAAGTGATGGCATCACAATTTCTTCTTTAGAAGGAAGATCTTGAATAGTAGGAGTGACAAATGATGATGTTAATAAACTAGAAGTATCCTCTGGGATAGCTCCTGAAATCAATGGATTCTTTGTCCATGCTCTCCTAATTGGCTTTAACTTTGTAGCCATCCCACTACTCTCCCTTGGAGCTTCCTTTCTCTTCTTGCTTTCACTGACACCTTCCTTCTTCTTAGTGCTTGTTTGAGTAATCTCCTTCATTATTGATTCCTCAAGGCAATAACCTTGACTGATCAACCATTCAAAAGTGTAGAGCAGCACCTTCGATGTCCTTTCCATGATTGATTTCAAAATGTGAGTAACTGGAAGCAGAGGAGCACTATCACCTCCTTCATCATAGTAAGCACCAAAATCACTTGCCCATCATCTGTGAGTTCTTATGGAATTTTAGCCAATCCAAACTCCAAAATCTGTTGTGTAGTCAACCGGCTATAATCTCTTTTCCTCACCTCAAATTCATCTCTGCAATCAGCCCAAAATCTTCTAGTGCTGGTAAGTGTGCATAATGAGACTGATTTTTGGCTATATTTCTATAATCAAAATTCACCCTTGCCTTGAAGGAAATCTGATTATAACGGAGATATATTTCCTTCTCAACATTTATTGCCTTATGAATGTTTGTACAATGATATTGCCCAATCACAATAGGAAAATGCACAACTGATATGTGGAAACCTTTGTTGCAAATCATGGAGCACTGCTAACTATCTACATAACTCAAGCAAAATCCATCTGTCACTTGGATATTTGGGCAACTTCAATGGAGCATTTGAGAAACCACAAACTCTTAGATATGTGAAATGAGAAAATTGAATAAAAATGCACCCATAAGTTTGGACTGCATTCCATGCTTCATTAGTCACTCTCTTGGCTCTTAAGTCAGGATTAAGCCTACAAATGACCTCATACAAGAAGAAGTCATTGACTTGTTTATATTCTTTGAAGTATCCTAGTAAGGCCAATGCGGATAATATTTATAAACGGGTTTATGAGCCAGTTTACCAACGGTCCTCAATTTGGGAAAATTTCCTGTGCTACTATAACATATACAAGATAAGAGGTCATCTTGAAATCCAGAGTTTGAATGACATTACTCAACTGAAAATCAATATTGTCACTGATGATTTCAGCCCAATTGATCCAAGTATTAGGTTTTGCATTCTCAATCATCCTTAGGAAATAGTACATCCATGTATAAAAATGCTTTGCGTTCTTCTCACCATTAATTCTGCAAAGAAGCTGCAAAGCAACTGAGTGATATCATCAGCTTCTGAATTAAATCAGATCTCACAATTGATTTGGGGAATCTAGAAGCCTACTTTGATTCCTTTAAGTAATGCAAATTCATGATCTTCATGGCATCCTTTGTCTTACTCTTCCAATACCCATTGGCTTTCTCCATGCTAATACTCAATGCATTTGGTGCAGTTGGAATTTTCAAGAAAAAGTTGAAGAAATGAGTATCTAGCCTTCCCACCAGGTCACCGACATCATTCTTGATTGTTCTAGTCTGAGAATCATAATGCTTGGCACACTCCAACACAAATTTTGGAAACTGACAAGTGCTTGGAAAGGCAAGCTTCAATTAATCCACTTTGAGTCAATGCCCTCATTAAAGGTGTTTGATTTTTAGCTTTAGATCTTTCTATTAATTCAAACACTGTCACATGACCCATGTCTGTATCTCCTATTCCAGCTAGCTTGGATGTAATGCAGGTTTCCACAGGGTATCCCTTATACTCATACTTCATTTTGTCTTCCTTAGCTTTGGCTTTTCTCTTGCCTTTCCTTGCTCTGGAAGTCTCTTCAATATCCAAATTTGGGTCTTCTCTGATCACAACAGTTTCCTCTTCTTCCCCTGCATTTTCCTCCTTCCCCTGACTTGTCACTTAATTCAATTGGCTCTTCTCTTGTTTCAGACATCTGCTCTCTTCTTGGTGACCAGCATGCTCCAACTTATTGCAAATCAACAACTATTTATGGTCTTAAAATAGTGATCATCAAGTCAAGACACACTTACTTCAATTGCATGCAACATTTAGACTTAATTTATTCATGCAATCATGTTAAAAACATCTTGGAAGTCAAGTTGTAAGTGATTGATTGAAATAGTTCAATCTACAGTTCATTGCATGGGTTTCTAGGATATAACTACTTGAGACTTGTAGTTTATAAGCCTAAGCAATTCAAATCTACGCAATGAATTAGAAGAAAAAGCTATTTAAATCAGCGCAATATATATCAAGTAATGGGTGTTCGGTTTAGCGCAATGAATGGAGGAAAGTAAAATCAATTGAAAACGACACATTATAAAGGAAACATGTCTTGCGGTGATCACAAATTGTTTTACTTTTGTTTCAAAAAAAAGTAAAGCGAATTCAAATCGATGTAGGATTTGCAAATGAAAGTAGATCCATTCAACGCAATGAAAAGGCTAAGCAAGTTTTGCGGTCTTTTCAAACTACTTCACTTTTAAATTACAAAAAAATGATTAAGTAAAAGACTTTCGATTCACCGCAAAACAAGTAAGAGGCTTTTAGAAGTAAAAGCGATGCCAAAATGCGCAATGAATGGGGAGTATATTTTGTGGTTTTCTTACATTACTTTACTTTCATTACAAAAACAAGTAGAAAACAATCAAATTGACGCATTACAAGACAAGCAACAGTTATTCCAAATGACGTAAAACATGGAATTTTGAGCTATGCAATTCAACACAGATTTTTAAATAACTTTACTTCCGTTTCGAAGCAATGAGTAATAGTAATCATGACCCCCGCAAACCTAAGGAAACAATGACTTATTTAGCGGTTTTCAAACACCACTTTACTTCCCAATAGTGTAATAAGTAGAGGATGATGTGTTCAATGCAAAACAAGTAAGAGACAATCGTTTCGACGCAATACAAAACCAGTGGGCAAAACATGAAGGGCAAATGCGGCAATTCCAAGCTACTTTACTCTACTAAACACAAGAGAAGACACATAACCCAAAAACCCAAAAAATGAAGGAAAAACATAGACCAGGGGGCACAAAAGCGATAGAAAATTTAATGCCATTCTATTAGAGGTAACAACGATCTTGGAATCATAACCAAACCCTAATCCCAACTAAAAAAATCCCTAAACTTTGAATCACTAACGAACATAGAAGGAAGAACAAAACCAAAATAAAACAAAATAAACCTAAAGGAAAGCAAAACAAGGAGGGAAAGAAGCATAACGATCTACTAACCTCGCTTTGTAAATGGGTTGGAACTGGTTCATGCAAATTCTTCTGCAATCGATCGCTTGAAGTTTCTTGGGGTATACCAGGTCAAGAACTTCTCTCTTCTCCACAAGAAAATGTGTGGCTCTTAGGTGGAATTACTTAGAGATTTTATATTTTCCACGTCATTAAATGCTTGACCGTCATAAGTGCCATGTCAACTCTTCCTTTAAAGTGACTTTTTAAAACGTCTTAACTTCAGTAAATTTTAAAAGTAAAGCTATCTCAATTCACCGATAACCTAAGTTGTTAGTTATGCGGCTTTTCAAGATTACTTTACTTGTTTTAGCTTAAGCGAAGTAAAGCTATTTGGATTCAACGCAATGAAAAGGCTAAGTAGTGGAGTTTGAATTCAATGCAATGAAAGCTAAGTTCGGCGGTGTTTAGGAACTGCTTTACTTGTCTTAATAATAAGACAAGTAAAAGCATATGAGTTTAGTGCAATGAATAGAATAAGTAAAGCATGTTGAGTTTAGCGCTAAACTAAGGAAAACAAGCCAGTTTTACGGTGTTTTAAAACTACTCTACTTGATCAATAGAAGCACTCCAAAACAACGTAGATAAAGTATTTTGAAAAGCCCAATAGCTTAGGAGAGCAAGTTTTGATTTTCTAAGGATTTTCAGGGAACTTTAAATACATGAATATTTCACAAGTCACCCCCAAGCAACTTCTTGCAACCTCTTGAAGAATCATCATGCACTCCTGCAACCCAGATGAGTTAAAGTAACAACCTAAACACACTAAACAACAAACAAGACCCACAAACAATCATATGAACACAACTCATCACAAGTCCTGAAAACTTAAAATTTCAAAGGGGTACCCCAATATTTCGAAAGAAATCTTTGGGACACCAACAAGCTTAGGTGATAAGAATGATGCTTAGAGCTTGATCCCTTATTTTGATCACATAGCTATGTATTATATGATTCCTTAGGTTGAATTTTGTAATTGACAACCTGGAAGGCCGACCATAAGTAGAAAAATGCCCAAAAGATAAAAGAGGCTCAAAAGAGTGAGTAAGGTGGAAAAAGGTCGGGCGTCCCAGAGGGGACGAGGCGCCAGGCGCCGGAGTCTGGGCAAGGCGTTGTGTCGAAAAGATAAAATAATAAAGTTCCGATTGGGTGGGGTGTGCAAACCAAATAGAAAATAAGAAAAACAAAAAATAGGCCAAAGATAGGTCACATCGATTACTAGTTTTCTCGCTTAGGAATCATGTAAATGCAAGTATGCTTTTAGGACCTCGAAATGTACCCAAGTGCACAATTTTGTGTTTACTGATGAGATCCTTGAGGGAAAAGTATATGATCACAGGTACATGATGGTTGATGATCTTATCCTCTACAAGAATAGAATCTATTTGGTACTTGAATCCAAGGTAAAAAGAAAAATCTTAAGGGCTGTCCATGATACACCATTGGCTGGTCATCCAGGGTATTTTAAGACCTACAAACAAATCAAAGACAAATTCTTTTGGAAGGGACTCAAAGAAGAGGTCCTCCAATACATCGAGAGTGTATTGTGTGCCAACAAAACAAGGCGAGCATTCTTTTCCAGTGGGTTTGTTGCAGCTCTTATTCCGAACCAAAAATGGGAAAGTATATCAATGGATTTCATCACAAGTCTTCCCAATGTTTAGGGTAAGAATTGTATTTTTGCAGTGGTTGATAGACTCACTAAATATGCTCACTTCTTTGCTATTCCTAGCGAATTTAAGGCTCCACAGGTTGCTGATTTATTTTTCAGAGAGGTATTTAGGCTACATGGATTGCCTAAAAATATTGTGAGTGACAGAGATAACAAGTTCCTTAGTTTGTTTTGGCAGGAGCTCTTCCGCTTGATAGGAACAGAGTTAACTCCAAGTACCAGCTATCATCCACAGAAAATGGGCAAACAAAGATTGTGAACAAGTGGATTGAGGGATATTTACATAATTATGTGGCAGGACAACAATTAGCTTGGGTCAAATGGCTTTATATGGGAGAGTTTTGTATGGTTATGATTCTCTTTCCTTTGTGGATTTGGTATTTGCAGATAGTAGAGTGCCGGGGGCAAAAGACTTGGTTGCACAAAGCCAAGATATATTGGGAATGCTCAAAGAGAATATCCAACATGCACAAAACCAACAAAATTTTTATGTGGATCAGCACCGTGTAGAGAGGAATTTTGAGGTTGGTGACATGGTTTTCTGAGATTGCAACCCTATAGACAGTCTTCTCTGAAGAAGAGTGGAGTTGAAAAGCTCAAACCTCTGTTTCTATGGACCATACAAGATCAAGTAGAGGTTGCCTATGAGTTGGATTTACTAGAGCAGAGTAAGATACATAATGTTTTCCATGTCTCATGCCTAAAAAGGCTTTGGGACAACATATTGTTCCTTCTATTGAATTGCCTCCTTTGGATGATGAAGGCAAACTTGTGTTGGTTCCTAAAGTAATTTTGGATTTCGAGAAAAGAAATTAAGGAACAAGGTTATCATTGAGTATTTGGTACGTTGGAAGGATTTACTTGCAAAGATGCTACTTGGGAGGGTGCTGAAATTCTTAAGCATCCCAACTTGCAATTGCTTGAGGGCAAGCAATTCTAGGAAGGGCGGATTATAATGTCCCCTTTTTAGAATTAATTAATTTTGAATACCCGAAGCTTATTTTTATTATTTTCCGTAGGTGAGGGAAATTAAAAAGAGGAAAATAAATTAAGTCAAGTGTTCCAAGGATATTGTTATATTTTAATTGGAAAAGGACACTTAAATTATATTTTAATCCAAAAAACATTATTAGAATAAAATAATAGTAGAAGGTTGACTTCTATTATTGGGCATTTAGTTAGAATTAATAAATAAAAAAGTAAAGGGGCGCAAAGTCGAAGAGAGCTGCATGCTTGTTGTAAATCCTCATTTTAGGATAAGTAGTGGAAAAGTTATTGTTTAATATGTTTAATCCTATTCTTAGGATGGGGCGCCCACTTTGGAGAGTGTTTGAAAGTTATAAAGGCAGATTTGGGGTTCATTGTAATACATCTTGGAAATTCATCAATTATTTTCTTTGTCTGCAAGTGGCTTTAGCTTTTGCAACAACAATAGAGGACGGAATCCCTAATTTGCATATCTTCTGGTTCAGGTTTGAGGACGAAAACCCTCATATCTAAGCTTGGCAATCCAATTCAGGGGTTGCGAATGGTCATTTAGGGTGCAAGTGTTCCGCTAGTTTAGCTCGAAACAATTGTATTCAGACACTGGTATTTTTTATTGTAGTTGGTTCATATTCAATAAATAAAAGACTGTTTTCATGCATTACGGTTTGCTGTTTTTTTAATATAAAAATCAGATTGTCGCTGTTATAAAAGTTAATTTTTAATATTGCTGCCCTAGGGTTTTAACAAAATATCCAGATCTGTTAGAAATTATTTTCGTGATATTACAACCATGTACAAAAAATCAATCATCATTCCCCATTGAGAAATAGAATGGATGCTACTTAAAAATGGTAATCCCACCTAAGATTAGTTTATTCATGGATGAAATAGAGAACATGTTATGACTTCTCAAAGAAAATTCTCTAATCTACATATTCATGGGAATTTTCCAAGATCCGGAACTTCAAGAGAAGAGAAACCTGTTGTGATAATAGATATTCTAATGATGCCGAAAAGGGTGTTTCATGGCCAATTTATCATCAAAGCATGAAAAAGATCGGGATTTTCAGGGAGGGCCTTGGTTCACTAGAAGATTGGGACTTTTCATGAAACATTGATCCCCAAAATTCAACCCCAATGAGAATATTCCAAGCAAAGTCCTAGTTTGGTTCAGCTCCCCTCATTCCCTAGTGAATATTAGCAAGAATCAACTCTTAGAAAAATTGGAGGAGCAATAGGCAAGTACATCACAAATTTTGAGTTCACAAAACACTTGTAAGCTAAGTCACAAGGTTCAAGTTTGTGGTTTGTTTGATGAGGATAAAATTCGGTTCAATTTTGCAAAGGGCTAAAAAAAAATCTCTAAGTTCGAACAATTTTTTTTATATCATTTTTATTTGTTGAAAAAAATGCATAAATATGCTAGAGGGACAGAGTGGAGAGAGCTTCCTATCCACTACTTTTAGTTGGTATATGTATATATACATACATATGTAAAATAATGCAAAATTGCATTAAAACTAACCTTGTAAAAATAATGGATAAAGTTCGAGTTCCTGTTTGATGAGAATAAAGTTTGGCGAAATTGATTGAAAACTTGCTTGATATATTACGATGAGCTCCATACACATGCATAGATTAACAATAAGAGTCTTAAATGATTTAGGATGAGAATCCAAACTAGTCTTATCACATTCTTCTTTCCACCTACCAAGCTCACCAACTAGAGGGTCAAGGATTTAGGATGAGAATTCAAACATTTTCTTTCATCTATCTTCCACCTAACAAACTTACCTACTAGAGTGTATTATGAAATTCAACCTTGCTTTCTCATCCACCATCTACCTACCAAACTCACCATCCAAACTTAATCTATTAAATCATGCTAAGAAGTAAAAAGCACTTGGGAGCAACAACATTTTCAACACCCCTTGTTGAGAGTAGAATGTTTTCACATAACCCAATAAGTGATATAGCTTCTCATACAATCTTTTGAGAGTGTCTTTGTTAAGATATCTGCAAATTTTTCTGCTAAGGGAACAAAATCCAATGTTATAGTTCCCTTTGACCCTATCTCTTAGAAAGTGGAACTTGAGGTCAATATGATTACTTGTATCATGAAAAACTGGGTTTTCACACATTATGATGCGCCCTGATTGACATAATAGATGACAATAGTTTCCAAAGCTTCCCGACATAACTCTGAAATATGCTTCCGTAACCAAATGGCCTCACACCAACAAGAGGAGGCTGAAATGTATTCGACTTCAGCAGAGCTTATAGCCACCATAGATTGCTTCATGTTGGACCAAGAAATTTTGGCTGACCCAAGAGAAAAGAAATGGCTAGAAGTAAGAAGAAGGTAAACACTATACCGTTTGCACTCTTTACCATACCCAACAAGGATTCCTTTGATGCTAGATGGGTCCAACTTAGTTCTTTTTTCAACATGTAAGTGAATGTATGTAGGGCATCTAAATACATGGAAATGTGAAACACGTGGGTTTTTACCTGAATACGCCTCAAGAGGAGTCTTGTCTTTCAAACTCGATGTGGAGATCTATTGAGAACGTAATCTGTAGTATTGCAAGCTTTAATGTAATTCAGAAGCTCCATATCCTGGATCATAGATTGTGCAAACTCTATGATGAAGCGATGAAATGTCCCCTTTTTCGAATTGAGGGCCTAAAAGTGGACTTCTTGCCATCCCCTTTTCGTGGCAAAGAAGTATGAATGAACAAGGGAAGGAATTGCATTTCATTTCAGTTTTCTTTTATTTGATTTAATGCTTTCTTTCAGTGTTTTTCCTTTAGGAGACAGGTCTGGCTGGGTTTGGAGAAAAGAAAGAAGCAAATAGAAGATAAAGTAAGGCTTAAGAGGTCGGTCCTTTTCTATTTGGCCTTTGGCGCCAAGGGAAGGATATAAAAGGGACTTAAGGACTTCATTTGCAATCATCTTGGCGCATTTTTCATATACAATTGGTTTGTTGGGCTAGTTGCTCACTACCTTTCCACTTGACCTCTTGTGTGGCATCCAAGGAAGATGGAAACCTTCCTTGTGGCTTGGTGGAGGACGAAAACCCTCCATTTTGAGTTGGAGACATCAAGAAGGATTGCAAAGGCTTTACATCATTTTTGGAGCTCTTCCCTAGGGAGCGACTAGGGTTTGAAGCTGGTTTGGTGCTTTCTATATTTTTGTGATTTTTGGTGGTGTTTATCTATCATTTTCAGCCTTGGTTTGTGGTTGTTCTGCTGCTGTCCTAAATTTAATTACAACAGTATATATTCGCTGATTTTCTCCATTTATTTGTTGCCAATTGGATGGATATTGATTGTCGTGGTTGAAATAATTATTTACAAGTATTTTTCAGCTGTTGTGCATGGTTATTTGGTGAATTTAAGCTCCTATACAGTTTGCCCTAGGGTTTTAAAGAATATTACAGCTGCTGTTATAAAAATCAGATTTCACTTCACTTGGGTTTGTGTGGTTTCCTCCTTTTTCAGTTTCAGCCCTAAAAAGGTCTGTTTAGCCACTTCATTTTGTTGTGGATTATAGGAATTGTCTGCTCCCTCTTAATGCCTGTAGATCTGCAAAAGGTGTTAAATTCTTTTGAGGTATATTCACCTCCATTGTCAGATCTCAATATTTTGATTCTTTTCCCCATTTGATTCTCAACTAAAGCCTTGAACTCATAAATCTTAGTGAAGACCTCATACTTCATGTTAAGAAAGAAAAACTAAGTCCTCCCAAAGTAGCCGTCAATAAAAGGAAGGAAATAAATACTTGTAATGGAAGGAGTGGACATGGGTCCACATACATCTGAATGAACTAGGTCTAAGATGCCTTTAGACTGATTTTCACTAGAGGGAAAAGACAATTTGGTGTGCTTACCCAAGGCACATCCTTTGCAAACTCCATACTTTTGAGATTTAAGATAGGGTATTCCTTCTACCATCTTTTGTAGAAGGGGAAGAGCACCATAGTGGAGATGGCCCATTCTTTTGTGCCATAACTCTGCCATCTGCAAATCTGAAAGGGTAAGGGCATTATCTGTAACAATACCTGCCACGAGTTTGTTCAATTGACCTTCTCCCACCCCTTTTATCAATGTCCTTGGTGGTTGGAGATTATGTCCACACTCCACATAGATGCACTGCTGATCTTCGTATTCCAGTCAACATTTCTTGTTGCTGATGGCTGAAACTGCAAACAGATTCCTAGAGAGACTAGGAACATACAACACATCTTTTAACTCCGTTAAATCACCCGAGGGATGTTAAGTGATACTGTTCCAACATCCTTGACTGTGTATGTCGTATCATCTCCAGGGGCAACCTGAATCCATATCTTCTCTTTTCGAATCTCTCGAAATAGTGATCTATCATGCAACACGTCTAGATGCTCTGGAGCAACAATAGCTCTGACAAAAATCTCTTAATCCTGAGAAAAGCCTTTGAGGGCCAAGGTAACAAGTTCCTTATCTTTGGTCACCTTTTCTATGCCTGCCTGATGATCCTTTAATTCTGTGTTCTTCATCAAATAGCTGGTTATATCATCATTTTCCAGCATTTGAACTTGTGCTAACTTTCTCTTAAGCATCATTTTCCTACAAAGATTCTTATTTTGGAAGAGTTCTTCCATCTTAATCCAAATCTCTTGAGCAGTGGTATAAGAAGAGATATGAAGGGTGAGATTATCTTGTTAGGAATTTATAGTGGTGACATTATTAATTATGTGTGGATTGTAATAATGTGAGATTTACTCACGTAAATAGTAAAAGTTAATATGAGTTAAACAACTCATATAAGAATGTTTGTTGAGTGAGTTATAACAACTCACGTAGAATAGTGTAGAGTCGTTCTAGGAGTAATTTATGGAGATTCACTCTCCATAAATATAGGAGCAGACTTGCCTATATAATTGTATGTTTGTCTGGTGAATAAAATGTGAAGATTATTATTGTTTGCTGTGATTTAATCCTTAACTGCAACTGCATACCAAATTACATTTGGTATCAGAGCGACTTAATTCCTTGGCAATATGCAAGATGAATGGAGATTTTAATTCTTGAGGGGAAATTCAGTGATGTGGGTTCCCGGTCTGATGGTTGCTAGTTCATTGTTTGTATGAGATATGATTATTGAGGTCTCATGAATATTTGTTTTTGTACCAGTCTCAAGATCGATTTGCAAGGAAATCAAGAAATTTCATGCACTAGTTTGATTCGCCCGCGTGCTATGAATACATCATAGTTCCACGAATTACATCTGTCACTCAGAAATTTGTTGACTATCTTTTTCCAGTGTCTAGATTCAACGTCATGATATGTATTTGTATTGCCATACACTTTTTTGTGCGTGCGTGAAGGTCACCCTGGAAGTTTGTGTGGTATTCTTGGTGGATGGGATTCTCAAATCGACTTCAATTTGTTGGCTCACAATTCAAAGTGTGAGATCTGAATGGAAATTCTCCTCAGTACTCAGCGTCAATTCAAATCTCATGGATTCCTCTGTTGAAGATCATCAACCTGACCATTCTCAAAACTTCTCTCACGATTTGGATCGAGTTGGTGTTTAGATTTCGTGGTCTCTATCTGGGATGTCTATCAATGTATGTGAAAGATACCTTGCACTTGTCAGTTTTGTTCTGGATTCATCTCTCAATCTTCAATAATTCCATCTTCACCAGATCACTACATTATAAGGCATTCATATTACAAATGCGAGTTCAGGGTGAGACACATCTATTCTTATTTTCTTGGAATATGCTGGTGCAATTGTTATATCTATGTTTGCATAACAAAGGGATAGGTGAGTTGATGTTTCTGTTTTTGAAGGCGCTAAAGTATTGGATTCAGTTCTAAGTTCAAAAATTGCATTCCGTTCTAAGTTAGAAATTTCATAGGAATTTTTTTATCAAGAGTGGATTATTATAAAGAGGGGTGCTCGTTATAAAATTTTGAGTTTGGTTGTGTCCACATTTTGGTAGAGTCGATTTTCTCAATTATTATGTGTCATCAAAAGAGTTGAGTTAATGTTGTCATTGCCCTATTAATTTTTTAATTAAAACTAGTTAGTCACTATCCATATTTGGATGTGTTTTGAGTCATAATTTGTTTATCAAATGTTTAATTGGATTTCTTGTTAGTAATTGTCATGAGTTCGGTGTTTTCATAAAGTTAGTTTGCAGATTGTTAGAATATTTAAAATCAAATAGAGTATGATTTCATGTCAACATTTGTGGGCTATAATGTGTTTAAAAGTGTTAATAGAGTTGTAGTCATTTGTTGTGTACTTTTCATGTCACAAAATAAATAAGTTCGTTGTAAAAAAAGTTGTGTCAATAAATAATTTTTTTCCCTTACAGGATGCATTTTTGGTGGAATCCGACGTTCGATTGAGCTATGTAAAATTGAGCTCCATGATCAAATCCGGCTGAGTTAGCAACTCACACTTTGAAGGTTGGAGGCAATGGAGGATGGAGGTTTCCATAGCCTCTCGTCAATCACCAACGATGGGGCCCATATGCTTTGGTGGCACATTTTATATCAGATGTGTGTTTCATATTTTCAGTTTTCCAATATGCTTCAGTTTTTAGTGTTCCTATTGTGTTGTGTTCTGAATAAACTCTTTTTTTAGAATATTTGGGAAAGATTCATGTTTTCAGAAGACTCACTTTTGGGAGAAGGAGAAGATTATGAGGTAGACTTGGGGATGGTTATCTAGTTAGTGCCAAGCTTGTGGATCTTGGAGATTCAAAATTCGGGTGCCCAAGGAGGAAGGGAAAGTCCCATAGAACCCAAAGAGGTAGGGAGTATTCCTACATAATTCGGCTCATCACTACGCCTTCACGAGGGTAAAGAGATAACTTATGGAGTTTGTACCTAGTCTAAGCAATGTTTTCAAGAGGTGGTTCAATTTTTGAACATGTAATCTTCCTTGTGTTCACATTAAGGGGGTGAATATTGGGAATTAATAATGTTCACACTAAGGGGGTGAATGTTAGGAATTTATAGTGGTGACATTATTATGTGGATAATGTTGTGATTGCAATAATGTGAGATTTACTCATGTAAATAGTAAAAGTTAATATGAGTTAAACAACTCATATAAATAGTAAAAGTTAATATGAGTTAAACAACTCATATAAGAATGTTTTTGAGTGAGTTATAACAACTCACGTAGAATAGAGAATAGTGTAGAGTCGTTCTAACAGTAATTAATGGAGTTTCACTCTCCATAAATATAGGAGTAGACTTGCCTATATAATTGTATGTTTGCCTAGTGAATAAAATGTGAAGAATATTATTGTTTGCTGTGATTTAATCCTGCAACTGCATACCAAATTACATATCCTTATCGAATCTTAAATGTTGCACGGCTCATAATCTGCATGCTTAGCAGCCTCACTATGCCTCTTCTCCTTATCTAGGACGATTCCGTATAAATTCAACTCCTCCATGAGAGTCTGCAGTCTAAACTTCCATAAAAACGTAGTTGGATATGCTCTTCAATATAAAACATTGCTGTAACTGGAAACCATGGAACCTGTCATCTCAAATCTAAAGTAGGAACCCTTGGAGAATACTTGAAACAACCCACAAGAAAGTCAGGAACAAATGATCACAAAAGGATTATCAATCCCTGACCAAGCATGCTGATTTTCCCAAAACAAGGGTAAGTTCAACAACCATGATCATTGTAGAACCACTCAACCATGAGAAAAAACTTGCCTTAGTGGCTCGTTCCATTGGGGTTCTAGTCTAAGTGCTCTGATACCATATACTTGCCTGATATATTACAGTGAACTTCATACACATATTTATAGATTTCACAATAAGAGTGGTAAAGGATTTAGAATGAGAATTGAAACTTGTCTTCTCATCTACCTTCCACCTAATGAGAATTCAAACATGTCTTCTCATCTACTGTCCACCTACCAAACTCACATACTAGAGTGGTCAAAGATTTAGGATGAGAATTCAACCTTGTTTACCTTTTACCCACAAAACATTTGGGAGCAACACCATTTTCAACATAGTCAATAATGCAAGGGTCTATATTAAAATCAACTTAGAAAAACCTCTTCCTTAATGGATTTGGTTAGATATGGGAGTGATCTTTGGGGAACAACTGACATATTATTAGAACATTTGCTTCAAATGCTGGATTTGTCATTAACATGGACATCTGGCTGGGGTCTTCCGGGGTCTTTCCTACACAACCTTATATGGAGCAGCAAATCGCAGCCAAACACAAACAGAAGAGTTTGCAATAACCCCATATGGAAGAAGAATCTGGCCCCAGCATGAAGAAAAGAGAAACCAAACCCGTCAAACAAACAATAAGGGAAAGGAAGATAAAGGGGAAGACAAATTTCAAAGGGTATGTGCAAGAAAGAAAAGCATCAACACAATCAGCAAAGCACATTAACCTCTCAAATCCTTTTGCAGCCTTAGTGAAGCGGAAGAAGATGCTATGGAAGGAATACAAGCAACCTAGAGTCCACTGATCACCAAAGTATAAGATCGTAGATCTGCCAAACCAATAAAACAAAAGAATGCATATAATTTACATTTATAGTAGACATCTCCAAATCGTCATCATCAGGAAGCAAAAGGCAAGGGTAAATCAAACAGTTTGAATACCTCATCCCAAATGTCTAAAGATTGTTGAAAAATTACTTATGTATGATCTCTTATTCCCACTGAACAGTTGGTTGCTGAAGCCACACAGGAAAGTTTGAAGCTACAATATGCAACCAAAAACAAGCAACCCGGGCTGGGAGCTACAGCAAGCATGGGCTACAAACTGATGGGTCTAAGTGTTCAAACCAGCAGCTCGGCAAATGGCCCCAGCCTTTTGGTCCCAAGTTAAACCAATGCAGGAAGCTGATCCTGGAGATCCTAAGTAGAAGAGTCCTCTTGGAGGGTCTCCATAAGGAATCTTAGTTTGAATTTCTTTGGGAAGGGCATGTTGATTGAATATTCCCAATTTGTATTAAAAAAGTTTACTTGTTGAAGCAAACAGTGAATATGTATATATTTTCAACAATTGTAGGATATATATATGCTAGTATGTATGTCTCTATGTCTTAGGTTTCTTAGCTTCTTGTTCTTCTTTGGTGGTGTTGTGAGATTCTTGTATGCCTGAACTTATTGTAGATATGAAAAAATTGATGCCAAGGCAGTAAAATTGACAGTCCACATTTTGTTTTTGCTGAAATGTCCTATGTTGTGATTTTTCCACTTCTTTAATATAACATTTTGACTATTTTCCAAACAAGAAAAATTTAAATATCAACAGGACCTTCATTTCCAATTTGGTAAATGTAGATGTGTCTATGACCAAAAGGAGTTTCCAAACATTGAATATCCTATATGAAAATATAAAAATGATTTGCTTGGCCCTATGTGAAGGTGGAATAGATTCATCTGTACTAATGATGAAGATACCCCACCATCATGGGTGGACCATTAAGCTTTATTTGCATTTAATGATTATGTATTTTTGGCCAAGCAGCAAAGAGGCATTGTTTATATCAGAAGATTAAAACACTTTTCTAAGAGGCTTTATTTTTCTTGGTCTGGTGTCCCAAGAGAACGATAAATGTGTAACAGAGATAAAACCAAAAGGTGGTTCTTTATCATTAATAAGAGATTGTAATTACTAGATACATAATATGGAGAAGGGAAAACCTTCATTCCCTGTTGATAAATGTAGATGCACCGACAACCAAAACAGAGTTGCCAAACATTGAATATCCTATATAAAAATGTAAAGATGACTTGCTTGTCTTTTTGTGAAGTTGGAATAGATTTATTCGTACTAATGATAAGGCTACCCTATTACCATGGTTGGATCACTAAACCATATTTATAAATAATGATAAGTATTTTGGGCCATCTAGGGCACAATGGCTGCATTTTATTGCTAAGCAGCAAATATAGGTAGTTTATTTCAGAAGATAAAAACATTTTTGGTAACATAATAATGTAATGAGCTCATGATGTTCAAGGCTGAAGAGAAACATAGTATGATCTGAATTGTGGGTTTTCCGTGTGCAAAGATAGTGAAAATTGATGGGATTGAATAAAAAACGTATTATGCTCAGGGTTTGTCAAGATTACCACTTCTATGAAATGTTGCTAATTGTTACTATCATGTCATCTTATTGGGTAAGAAAAGATTGATTATACGACAAAATGGCTCTTATGGAGACATATTGAATACTACGGAGGAGAATATACAATGCACTTAGGATATGAGGCGTTAACTAGAAGCAACCCTCATCCTCTCCAAGCTATGTTTAAGCAGATATGGCAGCCTGCAATATGGCCCAAGGTTAGCTTTTTTCTTTGGCTCTTGGCACATGGCAGAATTCTCACAGGAGACAGACTTATGAAGAGAGGTTTCTATGGCCCATTTAGATGTACACTATGTTGGAATGATGAGGAAACCAAACATCATCTTTTCTTCCTTTGTCCGTGGGTCATACCTTTATGGCAATCTCTTGCAAATATGTTTTGCATACATTACCATGGAATTCATTCTCTTGAGCAATTGATGAAAGAATGGCAAGAAGGTATCCCAAAAGGACAAAATTTACTCCTGCTCTATGGACATGTATCTCTTTGTTAATTTGGAATATATGGAAGGAAAGGAATAAAAGAATTTTTAAGCAAGAGATTACAGAGAGGGGGTATGTATGGCAAAAGACTATAATTAATATGGCAGAAACTATAAAGCAAAAAGTTTCCCTTCCCTCTACTCTTACTCCGGAATGGGTTAATATATGTAATGTGCTATCATTACAGTCTACTAGCTCCACTCTTCTTGCCTTTAAAATGAAAAAGAGAGAAGACAAACAACAAAAATGGGTTCCTCCTCCTATGCAGTTTGGTAAACTGAATACGGATGGGGCTTCTAGGGGAAATCCGGGAAAGGCGGCATGGGGGGCATTGGAAGAACTTATGATGGGAAAGTTACCTTCATGTTTGCTGAAAATCTGGGAACCACTACCAATAATATTGCTGAGGTTAGAGCTATTTATAGAGGTTTGTAGGTTAAGTTTCAGTCGATGCAAATCAGTCACATCTCTAGATAGAAAAATCAAGTGGCAGATGCTCTAGCAAATTGGGCTTTGGACAATCATGACATAGGCTGCTATGGAGATCCTCCTCTGTGGTGGCCTCAACGAGATCAGGAAGACATGAGAGCTATTTTGAAATTAGACTATCCTTCATGATTTCTATTAAGTTTGGTTTGCTTTATAATGCTCAGGATTGGACTAATAGTTTCCAAGCCTGGCATAGTCGAAATTGTAAAAATATTTTTCTTTTGAAATAAAATTTTGGTTTTTAAAAAAATAAAAATGTGCATGGCTATTACAACCTTAAAGGCTGCTGACAAGTCTTCATTATGGACTATTCTGATTTATTTATGCCTCTTCTTTTCTCTCAATAAATGTCATGCTGCAAGTCAATGATTTTTAAAACTTTCCCTTTGCATTTTTGAAGTGATTGGAGAACATAGTATATCTAGTGCATTTATCTCAAACAATTTTATAACCTGGAAAGTATGCTACTTTTTTAAGGATCATATTACTGACACAGCCCTTAAAGATTTGGAAGTTTGGTCCAAAATGAAAAGAGGACTGAGTGAAAAGAAACTGACTGTGCTTCATCTTGATACAATAAAACATTATTGTTTCCAAGCAATTTTTTTAATTATTCAAAAGATGAAAGAATCTAACTCTAATGGATTTTGCACACGTTTGCAGGATTGGCCTTATTTATGACTGATCTCTATACCCAAAATGCCTTTTTGGTTGACAATATCTCAGTGCTTAGAGACTAGCTAAAATTTCTGATCTTTTGATCCGATGCCATCCATGTTCAACACCCTTGGAACACATGGAGTGGTTGGATCACATGATAGTACATGCTGATTACACTGGTCCATTGCTGTTCGAAGCTTACTTTAGTTCTAGTCAATATATATATTTAGTGACTTGAATATTAAAAGCAATCTTGGTTTCAATGTCATGAATGTATCACGAGTCCTGATTTTTAGCGGATGGGAATGGAATGAAACCACTGTGAAATTAAACTCTTTAGGCAGGTCTAAGGTAGGTAGAACTTTAAGGAATGCAAACATTGTCTTTCATGTATCGGCAAATCTTTCAATTTTGAAATTACAGAAAATAAATATTATATGTCAATTCTTAAGAAAAACAGTAATATTTAGTCAAATATCTACTAAATTTTATTCAAGAATTTGGCTAATATTTGTGAATTTTATTTATGGAGAATGGTACACAACATAACTGCTACATTTGTTGTCTTTCTAATGACAAGTCACATATTTTGAAGTAAATAACAACTAGCAAAATATGTAATGACCATGCATCCATTAGTACAAAACATGCAGATGTCAAACACATCTTGAAATGATTATGGTGGAAAAGATGTTCCTGTAGTATTCCTCATTGAGATGGAACTGTCTTTATAGATAATATTTAATAACTGTTGTTGCATTATAATCTCTATGAAGTTTTACGGTTCCTGTGATTCTCATGTTTTAAATGTTTATTCTTTGTTTGCAGGCATTTGAGCACTTATTGGAGCGTCAATTAATAACTTTTATAGATAACAGAGGGCAAAACATTTCATTGGAATTTCACCAGTGAAATTACTGATTTCTTCTCACGAGCTTCATGAAGGATTGAAAACAAGTCCTGTCTGTCCAGTATGTTTCTATTTCTTTGTTCACCTTGTAAATTCTTACTGTAAGTTGTATATTATCTGTGTGGATGACCCTCTAACTGCGATCCATTTTCTTTCAATTCTTAGGTTGTCTTGCGTCAATGGTTTGATCATGAGAAATTTAAGTGAAATGTATACATCCTTACGTATTCAAAGGTTAGTATGCTGTATGTAGACGATGGGATGTCTATGGAAGTTATTTGTTGTTTGGGTTTTCACTTTAAAAATTATATTGTGATGAAATGCACATTTAAGTTTCTTTTACCAGTAAATGTATTGAATGAATCAAATGACTTATTAATGCACCCTTATTGTTGCCTTGCTTTTGTGCCATTTTGAAGGATTATAAGCAATGTACATAATGGTATTGTCATTGGTATGAGCATATTATCGTAGCCTGCATTTTTTAATGCGTCTATTATTGGCTTTAGGTAGTATTGTAATAACTCTCTTTAGCTATGTATGGTTGTTGATGGTTGTGGTAAACTGACACCGCTGAGTCGTGTCATATAAATATAATGATCTACGTTAGTGCAAGGACAATGGTTATCATGCCCTCCCTGTATTGAACAAGCTGTATTAAGCACCTCCTGTGGAATAAAGCTGTGATTACTTTAATATTCTTCTATGCTGCGTTGTGGTTTATATTTACTATTTTGTATTTAATGTTCCTTTGGCAGAGTAGTTTGTATGACAAATATTCTGGCGCCGTTATGTTTGCAAAGTTGTGTTGAAGTGAATGTCAATAGACAATAATCATTGACGATGAGGCACTGTGTTATCTTATAACATCTCCATGCCAAATGTAACCATGAAGTACTACGAGTAAATATCTAACAACTGTACAAGAACGGTCTTAAGAAGAAGAAGACTGACACCGTATGAGAAATAATTAATGCCACTGATCTCGTATAAAGGTGGGAGAAGAAGATAACATGGTTGGGGAGTGGACCAAGAAATCAAACGGTCTATTTGGCGTAATAACAAGAAAGATGACAAAGGTTGCAATATTCAACCGATTTTAAAATCCATCAAGAGAAGTATGGAGTAGAAGCGGAAGCATAACTAGAAGTTGGAGCCGAAGCCTAGAAAGGGTTAAGTTGAAACGGTGGATCCTATGCCACTTACGAGTGAAGAGTTAGTAGAAGATTTCCAAAAATTGCCCGTTTTGGAGGAAGTGTAGACTTTATTGACCGGGATGAGTTGGAAGGTGCTCAATGAGAATCAAGGGAAGAGTTTAAAAAATCTAACGAGGATTCGATTAAGCCTCTTCTCCTTTTGAGGCAAGTCTTTCTTTTGAGATGGATTTGATAATGAATTCGTCACAGAAGAATAACGAGCTGTATAAGAGACAAACATCCACGGAATTGAAGATTTGTTTATCAAAAATACAAAGCTGAATGCACTAGGGCAGCAAAAATGACAAATGGGAGAGAGTAGCATAGAAAAAGAACTTGAAGATGAGAAAGATAGTATACAAATCAATTCGGAAGGGTTGAGCATAGGGATGTGTTTGACAATGTCAAGAGAGTAGAGGAACGTCTAATGCAAACCTTCATGAGGAGAATTGTATTCAAAGAGCCACGCTAGAAGCAACCCATATAGCCATAGCCATAGCCATAGCCATGGTTATCCTATCAACTCCATCTCTAGAAAAGCGAAGCTTCCAAAGTTCACTATTGATGGATCGAAAAATCAAGTTTAGATATTGTAGTGTCCCTTATTGGGACTTCAAACTGAAAAAGGAGGAAATCACACAAACCCAAGATTATTAAATTCAGATTTTAGACCAGCAAACTGAATTTTATGACAGCTGGAAATCAACAGTCCAAAATGAAAGGAAAATCACTCAAATCTCATCAAATAATCCAACCAAAATATAGATAAATATTTTAGGAAGAATTTAAGCCACTTTCCACCATGAAACTTGATCAAACACACAGCTGGAAAATTAATTAAGTACAACAGAAGTACAACTCAAAGAAATTATGAAATGAAGGGTTTCCAAACCCCAATGTCCACAAAATATGATAGATTCCAGCCTTAGAAATTATGAGGAGTCCAAATATCAAAGAAAAATGAATTATGTGCCCTAGAAGGCACCCAACAACCACTTAACCCAAGTCGCTCCCTTTAGGGAGGGTTCCAAAGTGCATGCAAAACCCTTGTAGATGTCTTCCTTGATACTCTAAGTCCAAATCTGCAAGAGGTCTTCAAAAGATGTCTTCACTTCACCAAAAATGGAGGGTTTCCATCCTCCACCAAGCCACAAGGAAGGTTTTTGTCTTCCTTGGAAATTCCACACTAATGGATTGTCACCCAATAGTGGAATGACAATGAGCAATCAACCCAAAGATCAAATGTAGAGTAAATGCACCAAAGATAGATGATGAAAATGAAGTCATTGATCTCCTTTTATATCCTCCCTTTGGCGCCAAAAGCCAATTAGAAGGACCGACCTCATAAAACTTCTTTGGGTCTTTTAATTTGCTTTTATGACCTCCAAACACAACCGACCTACTTAAATAGAGGAAAACACTAAAAGAAACATTAAAATTAACAAAAGAAAAATGAAATGGAATGCAATTCCTTCCCTAGCTCATTCAAGCTTCATTGCCACGGAAAGGGAATGGAAAGAAGTCCATTGTTAGGCTCTTAAGTCAAAAAGGGGACATTACAATCCTCCCTTCCCAAAATTGCTTGTCCCCAAGCAATTGCAAACTCATATGCCCAAGTATCATCATATCAAAGTAAAGGAACATGTTGTAGTGTTCCCATAATTTGGATCCTGTGCCTATTAAATGAAGGAGCTTCATCCCAAACAAACTCATACCTCTATTGCCCCTTTCTTCATGGAAGTCTTCATCATCTTCCACTTCAAAAACAACAATGATATTACCTTTCTTTGCATGCTCAACTGTACTAAAATCCCTGCAAATGCCATCATAATTTTCATGGAATCTTATCCAATTTGAGGCTATCAAATCAGATTTGTTCCCTCCTTTCAGCTGAAACCTTCTTCCTATATCAACTTGTGATGGAATGCTCTTCAAAAATGAAAATTCACTGTTGTTCATGGCTGCTAATGGCAGTCCCAAATCTGATTTTTGCAAATTCAGCCCTATAACCATGGCATAATAACTACCAAATGGAAATCTTATGAAGAAAGGCAATTTCATGAGTAATGTAGGGACTGAAAATTGTTTTACATAGGCTGAAAAACTAAGAACAACAGGTCTACAATTGAAATCAGTAGACATCTTGGCCTTTAACTTGAGAGAATCAACCTTCCCTTGCTTAACATTCCTATGAATTTTGATTTCATCATTTTGCAAGTGGAACCCCAACTCCTTGTGAATTTTGAGGGTAAATTCCTCTAAAATTTGGAGCTCAATGTGTGCCTCAGTTGAACTTAAAACAAGGAAGTCAAAACAAAATTCATACCTTTTCATGGGGCCATGGGTTAACCATATATGAAATTGAAAAGTAGAATCATCATCATTTTCCTCTTTGACTGTCATGTGTATAGCTGCAAATTCATCATAATTGCTCCCCCTTTCCCATATTTCTTTTGGTTCTTTCATGGAACCATGGGTTAGCAATACATAGAAAAGAAAAAATAGATTCTTATCAAGCTTATGATGCCTTAAACATGTCATGCTAGAATTCTCCCCGCTTCATACAAGCTCATCAAATTCCTTCCCTTCCATAAGCAAAGAGAGGAAAAATCAAAACTGAAATCTTTACCTTCATCTTCTTTGAGCTTCAAGGGTTTACCCGGATTCCAAGGATGTAAGCAATCTATGTAACTCTTCATCATACCTCTTCTTCTCTTAATCATCCTTGGGCTGTCATAAAAACCACCTCATAGGCTTTGCTTGGGAGATGTATAGTGAGTCCTTGGCAAAGAGTCTTCTCCCAACCTTGCTCCTTTACCTCATTAGCATAGTTAGAAGGATGCACCTGTGGCTCCATCTTGGTACTTGATGACTGTGACTCCTTTGCTTTGTGCTCAACATCATCTACAATGATGTCATCCAATCCAATCTCTATTATACAATGTACCTACACCCTACATAGATTGCCTCTTGAAATTAGTAATCTTGTCCTCTCTCGAACACAAGGGTGTCCTCATCCTATGCTTCCAATCACTGTAGGGATCAATCTCATCCAAGTCAATAGGCTTTAGTGATGTGTCCACCTTTCTTGTGCAATGTTGAAGATTGTAAGCAAATCTTAGGACACCTCCATTTACTTAAAACAAGTAGTGATAAAGTTCTAGATGGAGTTTCGTTTTAGGCAATTAGATATGAAAGCTATCTTGAAATCTAAATTTAGTGTGTTTGGTATTGAGGTGTTGTCGAGTCAACTTATTACATAGTTATCCAAAGACGGTGGGACGTGGTTCCCAAAATGGCAAAAATTCCCAAATTTAGGGGACGACAGGGGTTGCTATTAAAATAATGTATAAAAAATGATACATTTGAATATTATAATTGTATTCAATGAAATTTAGGGATATAAACCATGTTTAATGTCTTTTAGGTACTTTTGAAGATCATAATTTATTGTTCTTGGTAAAAATAACAATATTTTAAAAGTAAAAACATCATAAAACTTTTGGAAGATTTTAAAAAAATAGGGGATGTCACCTCTAAGTTCCCAAGTCTCCGAAACATTTAGGACGTCCGAGATGTCTCCAAAATCTAGGGGTACACGTCCCTGAGTAACATTGAGTTATTGTGCTTCTTTGTGCGAATGGCCTCAAACAAACTAAACTCTATTTGTGTTCAGATCCAAAAGCGCTATAAGGTTGAGATCAAATTCGTGAGGGCTAGTGTTTAAAGATTTGGTGTATTTCCACCCTAATCTTCCCACCAAAATATTCAAAAGTTTGTAATTAAATAATTGTAAATTTAAAACTTGTATAGTATATTTAAAAATCCAATTTTTGTTATTTGGTGTTTGGGTGGATCTCCTTGTATAGCTAGTGGTGAAGGAAAGGGCATACCCCTACCCCGTTTGTAATTTTGCAACTCTAAACTAATGAGTCCCTTCACCTCAATATCAAATTTCATCCTTTCAATGCAAGTTGAGAGGCTCTCCATAACTTCCCCATTAACAATGATGAAGAAATCAAAGAAGAAAATTTTAGGGTTGAGGTAGCATGTCGATGCATGAATGGGTTGATGTAGCTGATTGTTCAATTTTGATCAATTAGATTTCAAACGGGATCAATTTGTCCCTATCCCTTTGTAATAATTTTTATGGCCTCTTTGGCCCTATCCACAACTTCATAAATGTATCCCACTAAGTTTTGCTCGCCATTCACTAAGTGCAAAACTCTCACCAAAGGTTCCAACACTTGCAAACAAATTATAGTAACAAACTTATCATTGAAGTAAATACTTTTAAAAATTGAAATTAAAGGAATTGAAATTTATATTTAAATTTGAAGTTACACGATCATCTCTCCAAACTCGTTCGCCGAAGGCATCATCAAAAACTATCTTTGTGGTCCTCTATGCATCAACTTCCTTTAAATATGTTGAGTTTGGCCATACTTGACTCATAAATATTTGCTTCAATGGTGGCAATAAACTACAAATACTTCACAACATTAGGAAGTTCATTACAAACATTCTAACACATGTTCACACAAAACTCTTTCCCTCGGAGCGATTTCTCATCAAGTTGAGAACCCAAGGGTGATTATAAATGTATTTTGTGATGTTTTTGGTTTTTTCTACATCCAGTCTCACCCTATAATTTTTTTCTATCCTCTCTAAAATAAGGTGAAGGCCATGGGCCACACAAGGGGTTTAAAAGAGTGATGGATGCCTCTCTCAAGCAGCCTTCCAACCACCACATATGATGTTGCATTGTTGAGGACAACTTACACATTATTATCAATGCCCATCTCTAAGACAACCTCCTCCAACATTAGACTCAAAGTTTTTGCATTCTTTACTTTGTTAGAGGCATCAATTGACTTCAAGAAAACTATCTCACTCGTAATATCCCCTTTCTCAAAGCAGCTTATCGAATATCTTTAGCCCGCTCATTGTTTCTCGATAGCTAAGGAGTGAGAAAAAGGAAACTAAGTCCTAATTAATTAATTTTAAAGTGCAAAATAAAACTTTATTATAAACACTTAATTTAATTTATTAGTGACAAAATAAAAAGAAAAAAAGTAACGTTATTTTTATTTCCCCCTAGAGGAAAAATGCGACCCATATAGGGACATAAAACAAGGGGTAAAGAAATATTAAATAAAGGGAAAAATATTAAATAAAGAAAAAGGAGTTGATTGGCCCTTTTGTGTGGCAAATGTGCCAAGAAAAGTTATAAAAGCAAGTCGCCATGTATGGAGAAGGCATCACTTTGTCATATTTTTATATCTGAAAATTGGTTGAGCTATTTGCTTTCCATTTTTGCCTCAAAGGATGAAAACCCTTTGAAGTGTTTTGCATTAGAGGACGAACACCCTCTATTGTCAAGGTCAAGAACGAAGACTCTTAATCCTTTATGAGAGGGAGCTCTATTTAGGGGTTTCCATTGAGTTTAAGGATAAATTCTGAATTTCCAACATTGTTTGAAGGCCCTAAGGTGCAAATTTATATTTTCTCTAGCTAGGGTTTGAAGAAGAAGAGTGTAGCTGATTTTTGGCATGCATTTCCAACAAGATATAGGGTTATCTACACCCTTATGAGTGGAGTTTGTCACATTCTAGGGCACAACTGATTTGGATATCATCTCCATCTTCATTGCCATGTTTTTAGAGGTCATTTTAACCAAACAATTTCTGGATTTATTATAGATGTAAGAACACCAAAAATATAATTTTTCAGATCAAGAAGAAGAGCTGGAAAATTTATTAAAGTCTGTAGAAAATCAGCTTACAGACAAGGCTGGAAAAAATGTTTCCAAAGCCCAAATCAGATGCATACAAGCTGGAAATGACCTCTAAAAATATGGCAATGAAGATGGAGATGAGATCTGGATCAGCCGTGCCCTAGAATGTGTCAAACTCCACTCACAAGGGTGTAGATAACCCTAGATCTGGCTGGAAATGCATGCCAAAAATCAGCTACACTCTTCTTCTTCAAACCCTAGTTGAGAAAATATAAATCTGCACCTTAGGGCCTTCAAACACTGCTGGAAATTCAGAATTTATCCTTAAACTCAATGGAAACCCCTGAATAGAGCTCCCTCTCATAAAGGATGAAGAGTTTTCGTTCTTCAACCTTGGCAATAGAGGGTTTTCATCCTCTAATGCAAAACACTTCAAAGGGTTTCGTCCTTTGAGGCAAAAATGGAAAGCAAATAGCTCAACCAATTTTCAGATATAAAAATATGACAAAGTGATGCCTTCTCCATACATGGCGACTTGCTTTTATAACTTTTCTTGGCACATTTGCCACACAAAAGGGCCAATCAACTCCTTTTTCTTTATTTAATATTTTTCTTTACTTTACCCTTGTTTTATGTTCATTTGAAGCCACTATAACTTGATGAGGGTGTGGTTCCTTCCACGCATCCAACCATTTGAAAGAATGGTGGATCCAAATTTTCGCCACTACTTTTGTTCTTCTAGAATTGATTTTGCATTTGCAACAACATGTTTGAAGAAACTCCCACTTAAGTCTTTTGGATAGCATGCCTTGTATCCTTTCACAGGGAAAGTCATTGTAATACCAAAATTTCACACATGCCTTATTTGCTTCTTTTGTGCCTCCTTGTTCCACCCCTCGTACCTTGCAGCAAAGTTTATGCTCTAGGTGTAAAAAAATCCCGTGATCGGGCTTTGCTTGAACTAGATGAGGTAGATGTGCCTCGTATGTATGGACCACAAGTAGAGCCCACAATCTTTGTCATATTTGTGTCTTTTTGCTGTTGAGTTGGGATTAATGGTTGTTATGGCTACTTGTATTGCCTTGTACCTTGTAGTGAAGGTTATGCTCCAGGGATGTTTCTAGGTACAAAAATCCCTATTACCGGGCTTTGCTCAAATTGGATGAGGTGGATGTGCCTCGTATGCATAGACCACGACTAGAGCTCACAATCTCTGCCATAACTACCTCTGTTTTTGTTACTGAATTAGAAATAATGGTTGCCCTTTAAGACTAGCCCTCTTTAGTTTCTTTTCATCCGACACTATAAGAATTGTTTGTATCTCTTGTTTTCCTCTTCCGTGGCATTGGGACACAACATGATGTTGCAAACACAAAGGCATGCGATATGGTACTTGAAGCAATTTGGTGCCTCCAAAACCTTCTTTGAGTAGAGCGTGCAAATCACACTCCTCGAGAAAAGTTCTTATATGAAATGCTTCCAAGTGGGGTCATGGCTTCAACTGGGATGGCTTACACTTGTTAATGTTGAGCTTGATGTGTAGCTGGATGCCATGTTATGCTAACCTGCAGCATGTTTAAATACAAAAATAGCATTAAAAAAACCTAATCCATACGGCGTAAACCCTATGTACATAAGGAAAACCAACAATGTTTTTCACAAATTATGATAAACTAGTGAAAGTCACCAATAAAAATGATGTGAATTGAATGGAATGCATGTAAAATTGTAAATCATGTTTAGAAACTTAAATATTAATATTTTAGAAACAATTTATATCCTCTGAAAAAAAAAAAAAACGAACTAATCTAGTGCTCAAAATTCCTCAAATCTGCCCTGCAAATCTCTTCTCAAAGGATGCTCAAATGCTGTGAGATGAAAACATGTGGGTGTGTGGGCTTAAAAAAGCAAAACTGAGGTTTTTCAACGTCAAAGCTGTGTTCTAACAGCATCCAAACAGCGTTTTAGTACCGTGAGTTGCAGACTCGGGCTCATGAGAACTTGCTACAAGTACTGTCAAAAAACTTGCTAAACTTGGCTGCAAAAAACTTGTGAGTTTGGGCAGAAAACACTTGGCTCTGAAAAAATTCGCGAGTACTTTGGAACATGCTGAGTAGTTCAAATATTCCACAATTAATACATCCAAAATGATTCAATAAAAAAAATGAAACAATCATGCAGCCGCCATAGATGCAACCACATATCATGTTGGATGAATCCAAGATTACTTGAAAATCATCTTCAAAGTCTCTACTATCCTGAAAACAGAATACCTTAGGTTTCTGCTTTCTTACTGTTGAAGAAACACAACTGGAATCGTCACATTCAAATCTTCTAACCTTCTGAATATGGATCACGTTCCTCTTGTCCAGTTAAAGTAAACAAATGAAGCCCCTTGCAATGTGGAGGATACCATCTAAATTCTCTATCATTTTATCAAACAATGCTCTCTAAAGAACAAACAAACTGTGCTATTGGTATGTTTCTAGTACACCCAACTTCTGCACCAAAACCATCATAATGCCAAAAGCTACAAATGGTTGCTCACAGTCATATCCTCATCGTCACACCTGATATCTTTATTAAAGGGTTTTGTATTGGCTTCCCATCAACCAAACACCAATTTTCAACAATGTGATAATTCCAAGTGCTAATATTGGACATTGGACCAGCAACTGCATCCAAAACACATTCTGGATCATCTTCGAATAGCGAAAATCATCACTGAATCAATAAGGTTTCTGAGTTGCAAAATCACACCAAATCATGCACTCAAACAAGCCATCGAATGAGGGTTTTCTGTGTGGTCTACTTTGAACCACCTTCAAAGCAAACTCTTTACTCACAAATCACTGGTGTAGGTTGTTTCTCTAAATAGCCAAGACTTGCGTCATCATTATTAACAATGTTAGAGCCTCTTCATCACAAACACCATCTTCATTTTCAACAACTTGGATGAAGTCATTCATTCGCGTAATTGCTGAATTTTCTACATGTAACACTTCACTGTTTTCTTGTCTTATCTTCCACCACGATCACTACTTTGGAAGCTTCTTCCATAAACATTAACTATTCTCTTTCCACCACACTGACTTGAACAGGCAATGAAAGCATTTGTTGGAACAGTTGGATTTCGATCTTTCACTGCTTGTTGACAACAAGAGTGTTATGCATAAATCTTTTCCAATCTCTCTAATTGGAGCTTGTTAGCCGATCTGATTAGGACAGCAATAACTATATTTTCAACATATTGGTCTCGATGCACTTAATTTAACTAAGACGTGACTCTTTTTTAAAATTTATAATAGATGCTCATAAAATACCTTGGAGATATAAACTTTATAAAACATGTTTCAGCACATAACCTTTTAAACACGACCTTGCTACAATAAATATGACACAATTTTACCATATTATCAGTGCGAAAATTTTAGTTTGTAATCTTACAGACCATAGGAACACAATGCTTTAGCATATATGATATTACCGCATGTATACATGATATATACCATTAACATTACCATTTCAAACACTTGAATGTCTCGACACTTCGCTTTTAAAAATCAAATTCTGGTATATATACACAATAGTACCACATGTATAGGTGACATACAGCATTAACATTATCATTCCTAACACTTGAATGACCTGACATTAAAAATAAAACCCAATTTAGGTATATGTAGAGCACATGGGATGATTAGGTCTTGTTATCATTCTGAAAACATCACATTAGATTCATATGAAATTGAACTGATACATCAAGCATGCATGGAATTGTGACCTAAAACTCTCCATGATCCTTGGCATTCAATCTGGGGGCATTCCATGAATCCTAATCTTCCTTTTTCATCTTAGAAAACGATTTCTTATCAAAGATGCTTTTGTGCACATAAAACTAGTCTGAGGAGCTGTAAATGTTTGATGCAATAACATTTTCAAACACAATTAAAATTAAATATATATGCATACTAGTTTTGACGTTCGACAAACAAAGGCGCTCCGACCTGTTTTTCTTGTTTTTCCCACTCTCCTATCTGTTATTAATTTTTAACAAAAACTTTTTCTTTCTGTTAAAATAAAATAAAATAACTCCAGCACATTATTCAGGCTACTCCAACTTGTCGGGCATCATCCTCCAAACTTTTATGAACAGGTATGATCTCATATGCAGCTCAGAAACAACAACAGAACTTCTCTTGACCTTCTTTAGGCTACAAAAACTTCACAGCGTTCTGTCTACAATTTCGCTTCAGCCTCTTTGTAGGATTTTAACTCTTTTAGCTTTGATCTTTTGTAGATCAGACAAGCTGCAAATGGATCTTTTAAAAGGTCTCCAATACCCATGCTATTGGGCAGACAACATAACAGTTTATCTTTTGCATATGTGACTCTTAACATTTAACAAGGAGCTGTATCTTTTGCAAACAAAATTCAAAATTAATTCTGGCCTTTCATGGCCGCTCACTAAAATGTGTCTTCCTGATTTGTTTGCCACAAAAATCTCCTTTTACAGATAAATCCTTGAAGACAATATAATACTACAGCTCTGATACTACTGTTAGCATTAAGCCAGATTGCAACCAAAAGAAAAAGTCTCATTACATTGCAATGCTTACAATTTGTCTCAAGGACCTCCTTTAAATTTAGGCGATGTTGAGGATTTAGCCAGCGCACTAAACTTAGATTTTAAGATGTCCTTCATATCTGATTGCCTGAATAAAAACTCTATCTAAAACATTTTCACCAAATATTCTACATAAATGGAGATGACCTGATCTTTGCTTAGGTGGCATGCTCCATTTTATTTATTTAATATTACAATTAAATGTATAAACTTTGGATTACAAGTCTAAGACAAATATTAGGTCATTCCTCTCTTTTAAGCCTATTTGCTGATTCAGAGTCCTTTGTGTGGGTCATGATTGGAACAGTGAACACCTAATTAGTTTAAATCAATGACGATCCTACCTCTTGTTGGGAGATCAATGTTGGTTGGTGATTGGACTTCCATGGGCAGGCCCTACCCTTTTAATTGGCAAACACCTGAATAATAATACGTATATTTGCTATGGTCAAGCCTATTCGCAGTTCTGGCATTGGCAAAGCGGGTTGTTCAATCAGTGAACACCCGAATAATAATAGGTATCTCGCTATGTTCAAGCGTATTCACATCTTCAGCGTTGGGCTAGTGGGTCCAATTTACAAAATGGAAAATCAGGGAACAAACAACAGATGGCTCATTTTGATATGTAGTAGCTATTCTGGAGATAGTCAGATTGGCCCTTATAATGAATCAAAGAAATCCCGAACAATGGTAGATGAATTTCCTTTATTCCTTTATCAATTGATCAATGCTAGTTGTCAATTAGGCAGTAAACAAGTGGGTCACCCATTCAGAGCAATGAATATCCAATACAAGGCATTTGTTGTCTTTTGGAATGTTGGATTCGGGCATTCGGACTTAATAGGACAAGCCCTTATCATATATTAGTGAATACCCAATCAGATCATATAGACGGTCACGTTGCCTTTATCAGCCGGAACAACGCTTGTCATTGAATCGAAGTTTCCCTAATGGGTCCCACACTTGAATTGGCTAAGATCCAATTAAACCTCTTTTCCTTTATGAAATTAGATTGTCTTTTGCTGTTAGGTGGGTCATTTAGGAATTTATACAACTAAAGCCCAACAAGGCCAAAACAACCCTTTCTTCATGGATTTGGAGATTCATGTGTACATTCTATTGCCCAGTCAGCAAATCAGCAAATTTAGTCAAATGCAACCAATGTTTACTATTTTCAACATCTCACATCTTTACAACAAGGAGGTTGTTCTTCTTGCAGACTAGATATCATATGAATGTTTTAATTAGCCACGGGTATTCAGGGTTATTCTCTTTAGAACCAGTGTTCTTATCATCTTAAAATGAGATATTTAGAAAGGTCAGGCATATCCGTTTTCATGATTCACTCATATAATGGATTAAAGACTTACCTAAGGTCCCTTTCCAAAAGTACTTTATTGGCAAATTTTCACATCACAGCTGGGTGTCTAATAATTGTTGGGGATTTTGGCGACCATAATAGAATAAACAAAATAGACACTACAAGTAGATATCTAATTAACTAAATAACATGGAAACGTGATATTTATCTTGGGAAAACCCTTTCGGGTAAAAAGCCCGGTTAATAACCTTGATTATTGTATTAACTTGAACTAACTTACAAATACAATATCAAGCCTTCAAGGCATTGTAACTGTACATCAGAAAAATGACATGGGATTCCTAGTGTATTTGACTTCTCGAGGTCATGTTGAGACAATCGAATCTGTGGAAGATAAGATGGGTATTAATAGGTAGTCAAAGAACAATCAGAGGCTATGAATTGGTAACGTGAATTCCTAATAACTAAATTGGTCAAAGGATAATCAGAGGCTATGAGCGGGTAGCGTGAATTCCTATTGACTAGGTTTGTTGTTTTGATTTTAGTTTTTGAACTACTCTAAACTCTTGATATTAAACAAATAATGGAAAGAAATCTAATTTAAATAAAAGACAAGTGAGCTTAATCTTTTAATTAACTAAATTCCTTCCTAGTTAATTAAATAAAACAAATGTAACTATCTATTATATCTATTTGTATTTTAACAAGCTTTTAAAAGAAATGAAATTAAAAGAAACTAATTAAATAACTATTGATTTGTGTGTTCTGGATTTATAAAATAAAATAAGATCTATAGACATGGACACAAGGAAATGATTTAAATAAAACTAATGCTTCTTCTAACAAAATAAAACTAAAACAGAAATAAATGGATGTGGCTATTCCTCTGTTGCAGGATTGTTTGATAATACTACTCTAAGAGAAAACACTCAAAAGTTATTAATCCGATAAAACAAAACTTCCTTTGACAAAACTTTTGCCTCAAGTTTTTGAAAGCGGAAAAGCTTCTTAAGCAATTTCCTCTTTGCCGTATAAATTTTCTTGGACAAAATTAATTCTAATCGAAAGAAATGAATGATAAAAGAAATGCAAGGATTTCTCCACTTCTTCCTCTAACTAATTTCCGCTTATCTCAAGAGAAGAAGATTTATGTAAGAAATATTTTGAAAGCAATACTAAAATGAAAATGTATACGGGAAGTGATGAAATCTTCCAATTCTAATAACTCAATAAATAACTTCTTTTAATCCTAATAATCAATGCTTGTGTTTAAAACCTTATAAAATTGAATATAACCCTACCCTAGTCACTACAGTGTTGTGGTAGCTTGTTCCATAGATGTGGTGCATCCAATGTCTCCTCAACTTCAATCTCCTTCCAATTGATCTAGGAAGACAAAACGGTGAATGTCAGCAAGAAAATCAAGAAAATGAATGTGGCTGGCTTTGTGCGAAGAAAATGACCGGAATGTGAGTAGTAAAGAAGAACGGAGTAGAGAATTGACTATCTATGTAATCCCCCTCCAAAATTCTATAACATAACACTTCTAAAAAATCATCAAATGCCCAACCCATGATATGAATAAAAATCTCATTTTTATAAGCTGCTGGAGGAGAAGATGTCAAGAATACAAATCAATCAAGAAATCGGTGACTCAACTTGAGAGGCCAAATCAATATACTATATTTAGCAAAGAGTAATAGAACTCAAGACCAATCCAAAAAGCCTAAAATTAGCTAATTTGACCTAGAAATGTGAGAGAAAATCATGTAAATCAAAACACGTGTTCAAAGTTTTAATTTCTTCACCACCCCTTTTGTCGAGGGACGGTTGCGCGACCTGTTATGGCAACATGGATGGTTGCACAACTGCCATTCGTATGCGAGGAAAAAAGGTTAGACAATTTATAAGCCAAATAAAGTTTGTAACTTGAAGGAGAAGGCTTAACTTAGCCACAAACGGAAAAGGAAGAGGGATCTGGATCTCATCTTTACCTTGGAAGGAGTTTTTGGTATCATAGGAGACGTGTCATGTTTTTGTGTTGCACCAACTGTAATTTTGGGTGCGTATAATAACTTAATTACATACAAAACCTAAATACACATTCAACTATGTCTTCAGCATGCAGCCTTCCGAAAATGCACTGATCTTCAACCTTCAATAACAACCTTCTCACATAGAGGACATGTGCGTTTTTAATCACACACCTTCTTAAAATAGCACTTACTTGCACCATAAGTAAACTAAGGATAAAGCCTAAAAACAAGGCCTAAATCTGACCATTGCTTTTTCACAAGACTCATTGTTAACCAACCAACAAGTGTCTGTCCCATCACCTCTAGACCAAGTCGACACATGGAAAGTATGAGACATATTCGAACAATAATTCCCTTGATTAAATACATCCATGTTCATAAAAATATTAATCCTAGGGGCACTTTGAGTGCCAACAAGCCCCATTTTATATTTGTAGTTGAATCCTTGGTTTCTTTGACACGAAGAAAAAGTTCTGGCATATTCTAGTCCTTCATCCTTTTAGTTGTAACTGTATAGTCTGTTCTCGGCAGTATGAGAGGTACCCTTGTTTTCCATTTCCATTATCCTGATCTCTAAGAGTGATCTTAGAAATGGCAAAACTCGAGCAAATAGGTGTCATCTAATAAAAACATATGTTGGATAATCTATTATGATCAATATGTTTGTTATGGAATACATATTGCCAAATCCTGTCTCAAAACATGTCTTCCTTTTACCTTCATACTTAATACTTTTTTACACACAGTTCGACAAAATTCATTATTTCTAGATGCTATTTTTAGTTTAGTTCATAGAAACACTTGAAATCACCAATGAAAATGTGATTGCTATCTTATAAAATTTAACTCAAACGTGAATTCATGATTTGTGGTTAGGCTGTGGGCATGTTCAGGTTTTGATGCATAGGCCATAGGCCTTTTCTCAGCCCAATAGAAAAATTCAATTACTTAAATGACTGTCATTTTCTACATTCATCTTGAGCCTAATGCTTTGTGTCTAAATAGGGAAGGAAAATTAGGATTACACTTCAGTAAATGTTTTTGATATGATTTTAGTTCTAATTGTTCTGAATAGTGTCGATCCAAATTATCGATTCTTTTTTCAATATTTTCTTTTTGGATGCTGGTACTTAATGTATTATCATATGTGCAATCTGTTTTACGTATGATATTTCTTCATTGTGTTATTTGTGTCCATGTAGTTCTAATTACATTGTAATGGCATATACCACAGATTATTATATTCGAGACCAAGGTTATTCTTGAAGATCGGATAGAGAGATATGCTCTTCTATGATCAACAAAATATGTTTGAATTTCTGTCACATTGTTTTAGATTAGCTTATGGACGGTTTAAGCAATGCATACTTTGTACGAATAACTTTCTTTCTGCTTATTTATTTACACAAAGTTCTTAGATAATTATCCACTTACCAGGATGTCAATCAGTGAACTTTAAGCAATTCTTGACAATAATTTTTTTAAAGACAATTCTATCCGGTCCAAACTTTTTATCTGCTAGTAGAAAGTGGAATTTGTTAATCTAAAACTGAAGAAGTTGATGCCATTAGGTAGAAGTACCGTACTTAAAAGTTTTATGCTGAATGTTTATACGGTATGGGTAAGGATCATTTCAGGTGGAAGGAGAGCGATTAAAATAGTGCAGTAATTTTGAAAATTAGATTTCAGTAATTAGTATTTAGAAAGCCATTTTGACATGTCAATCTAAGATTGACCTTTGGTTCTTTTTTTTTTATAAAATCTCTGTATTGAACAGTTTCACGATTTATTGAATGGAAGAATTACATGTAGCAAAGGTATTAACCAAAAAAAACTTAAACAATATAAGGCATTACATGTTATTAATGCTAATAATATCATATCAGTGATCATAAATATAAAATGCGCCGATGGTTTGCTAAAGCTCACCAAATTCACGAGTCAAAATGCATGATGAGTAACTCGCTTGCAACAGTCGAGGCGAATTTATGGAGAGTACTTGCACATAAAAACTGCAAGTGTACAAACTCTTTAGATAGTTTTTCTTTTCTGTTTTTTGAAATTAGTTGTTCTTCATGGAAATGGATTTGAAGGATTTTTGAACAAATTTACTTGTTATGAGCTTTCCAAATTCATTCTTATGCTTTTTAACACCATTTCGCATTTTATATAAACTTATTGCATTTTATATAAACTTATTGCATTTATATCTATACATAGCTAGAGTTTTTCACCGAGTCTCGAGTCCAACTCAAACTTTAATGCTGCCAAGTTTTTTGTCAAGCCAAAGTTATAAAACTATTTTAGGGAAAATATTAGTTCCGTGTGGTATTAATGTTGCAACAATTGGTTCAAGATTTGATCTTTGTAGATGTTTTGAAAGGAACATATGATAATATTAGCTCTGTGTGCACAAGATTGATATTTGTAGAAAATTTGGAAGGAAGATAACAAAAGTAATAAACTTATAACTAGCAATCGCATGTGTATAATGCAATGTGAACGCCGAACGGTATATGTTATTTGATTTAGAGGGATAGTTATTATTTTTGTAGTTGATATCGATAAGGGGTGTAAATGATTTTGTAAGTGTAGGAATATATATGAAGCATTACATTTAAAGGTGTTATCTCTACATTTCAAATTTGTTACAAATTCGTACATATACATTTGCAAATCTTATATCATGAGTGGTAGCCTTTTGTACATTTGCGGGCTATTTTATTTGAACTAAACATGAATACATGAAGACTTTTGTACATTTGCAGATTTTATATCATGAGTGGTAGCCTTTTGCTTATGCTCTGCCCATCTTCGAGATATATCAACCTATCCCTCTTATTATTCTTAATCATTAAAGGCCCTCAAAAGATCCATCAAATGCACATTGAACTGTCTATCACGGACCACTAAATGTGCAATGAGAGCTCTGTCACAGCCCACCAAATGTCCATTGAGATCCTTTGTAAGTTTAAATCACGTTCTTAGTTCCAGGTCTTTAATCAAGGGTATTTTTTATGTTTAATTTGAATGTGCACATAGAACTCCCCTTTCACATTTGCACAAAAGTCTTATGTCCTTGCTCTCATGGGATCTGTTTTGCTACCGTATGTATGTGCACCCAAGAATTCAATAGAAAATATAAGTACCTGATTGACAAGCTTCTAACCCAAATTTGAGGTCCAAGATATAGAGCACCGTTCTATTTTTCCTTATATTTAATAATGTATCATTTATGCAATGGGCAACTTGAAACTTCAAATTTGAAAGGGAACCAGGCTGCAATTCTAATTTTATTTTCCTTTTTTATTCAATCTGAGTTCAACGTTGCTCATTTTATTTGATATGGAGTTTATTGTATAGCTTGCAATGCACACCAAATTTGCAGTTCCTAGCAGGTTATACTATTTTCTCAGCAAAAATGAACAAATGTATTGACAATTAAAATATGTGAAAAAGTAGCACAAACCGCTCCAAATTAAGCACTACGGACTGAGAATGGTAATTTTAACATGGATTACATTTTCTATAGACTTCTAACAAGGAATTGGGGAAAACCTTGCAAAGAAGCATTTTCCTGAGGGCTCAAACTGAAAAAAATGTGATTCAAGCTAAAATTTACCCATAGATAGTATCTCTTATATTGGCATCATCAGGGGTAAACTTGAATTCTGTAATATATTAAGAATTACACCCCACTGCATATCAGAGGGGGTAAACTATCTACATGAATTATGAGTAGCATAAATTCAAGAAGTGGACCTACATTCTAAGATATGGAAAGAAAGAAATTATTCGTGAATGGCAAAAGTTACTCAAAAGTAAAGCAAGTTACATCTTTTCAGGAATAACTTTTCGTGATGTAATTAGTGAATATCTCGATAATATTATAAATTCATGTGCTTATTTTAACTTGAAATACTGTCATTGAGATGGAAGTAGTAAAATCTGGAGCTAATGTGTAGAGGGTAGAGTGAGATGACTTATCAAAGTACAAGTGAGATGCAAGAATTAACATGTTTAGAGTTACATTACATTTGGGAAATATTTGCCAGCTTTTGTTTTTTCAGGTTGGTTCTTGATGTGCTTGATGGAAATGAGAAGGAATAGCAATGTTTGGTACAATCTTTAGTCATATCATGACTGGATTTGTTATTGGTTATGTTAAAATGCTTGGGGTTGTGAAACCTAAAGAGAAGACAAATTCTACAATTGTCAACTGTTACCCATAAAATGAAATCATGTAAACATAACATGTCCATCATGTAACTCATGTTATTGTACTAATTACCAAAGCATCATGCAGTTCAATATAAAGCATTACCTGATAATGTGCAATGTGAAATCTTATACAAGATTAACGAACACATTATACCTCGAGATGTTTAAGGGAGTTTTCTAGTCTTAATAAAATACTTTTACTTGTGACTAAAATACGTTATCCACAGGATTAGACAACACTATGACCTATAGCATAGAAACAAAAAAACTGAGCCACATATAAATAGTCAAGAGTCCTGAAATACATGCCAGAAAAATCAGTATAAACATACTTTAGCTGGCAAGAGCAGAGGACTGGGAGATTTAAGCTGATTATGGAGAACATGCATCAACAGGTTTCCAAGTGGAGAAAGCGAATATCCATGCAGACTCAAAAGATTTCGATGCTTGATGCTTCCAATTGTTTCCAGCTTAGTTTTAAATTCATGAGAGCTTTGTGGGTAGTGACTGCACAGTCTCTTTATAGCAATCGACTTACAATTCTTTAGAACACATTTATAAACAAAATTGGCTATGTTGGAACTTCAAACATAAGATAACCATGAAACTAAGTAAATCAGATATTTCCCTTTGTGGGTTCCCAAAACAGGGGCATCTAGGTTGACTGTGATCTAAAAAGCAACCTTAAAATTTTATAAATTAATGCATCAATCACAAAATGATATCAAATTTGTTCAAGAACCATCAAATCCTCCCCAACTTATCATGATATATGGTACAAAAGTAAGCATGATGCTCATGAGTAGGGAGCTTGTACCGAGGATATTTAAAGAGCATCTATAATTTACATGACTTGTAAGGTTGAAAAAAGAACCTAATGGATGCACCTGCAATAGTCATGCACAAGCACATACAGAAATCTATAGATTCATCTGCAGAGTTGATGCCCAATCTAGATTCCTAAGATGACTGACAAATTAAAGGTAAAGAAGCACATTATCAGCCTACATAAATATGAGAAATTGTGAACAATCACTGCACAGAACAGGTTGAGTACCATCATTTATAGCCCTGCATAGTGAACATGATTGGGGACCTTTCCTTGGCTGTCAAGAGGCATATATTGGGCCATGATGGCTCTGATTTCAGAGTCCATGTATGACTGCATCCAAGGTTGAGATATACAATATATCAGAAATAATACCATATAATTTGCATGACTTGTAAGGTTGAAAAAAGAACCTAATGGATGCCCCTGCAATAGTCATGTGGAGGTCATACAATGTATATGTCTCTTTATGAAGCTGAAGCAAAATATCCTTCACGAGATCCATCGCTTCAGATTCTGACAGGGGAGTTGTAGCATCCTAATTGATAAGAATAAGAATGAACCATTAAACAGTTTCAAAACAAGAATATATTGGAGAAAGATGAATTCTGACCTGCCGACAAACAAAAATTCATGTTTTGAAAACGTGTACATCAAATGCTCAACAATTATAAATCCATGGTGCGAAATCCAATAGAATTTCAAGTAGACTTCTAAACATTGTATCGGTACAACTCTTTGGGGTTTTAGTAGTTCTATAAAACGGCACGGTATTACATCTTTTCAGGATTAACTTCTCGTGATGTAATTAGTGAATATCTTGATAATCTTAAAAATTCATGTGCTTATTTTAACTTGAAATAATGTCATTGAGATGGAAGTAGTAAAATCTGGAGCTAATGTGTAGAGGGTAGAGTGAGATGACTTATCAAAGTACAAGTGAGATGCAAGAATTAACATGTTTAAAGTTACATTACATTTGGGTAATACTGTCAACTGTTAACCATAAAATGAAATCATGTAAAGATAACATGTCCATCATGTAACTCATGTTATTGTACTAATTTCCAAGGCTTTATCAAAAACCCCATTTTGTACATATCCAACAATGATTGCAGTCCATGAGATCACATTTTGTTGAGGCATTTCTTTGAAAATCCGTAAAGCCTCATCAAGATCCCCATTTTGTGCATAGCCTGTAATAATGGCATTCCATGAAATCACATTTCGTTGAGGCAGTTTGTCAAACAACTTGCATGCCTTATGTATGCTTACACATTTGGCATACATATCTATGAGGGCAATCAAAACTATAACACCCGGAAAAAGTACGTTTTCAATTATTTTTTGATGGATTTCCATACCCTGTGCCAAAGCTCCCATTTTGGCACATGTTGGGAGGATGCTGGCAAAGGTTGTCGAGTTTGGATTTTCACCTGCCAATTGCATTTCCTTAAATATATCCAATGCTTTATCAACAGCCCTAATTGTGCATATCCAGAAATGATGGCAGTCCATGAGACCACATCTCGCTGAGGCATTATGTCAAACAGTTTGTGTGCATTTTTTATGCTTCCACATTTTGTATACATATCAATCAGGGCAGTCAAAACTATATCGTCTGACAACAATCCACTTTTAATTATCTTTGGATGAATCTCTCCACCTTGTTTCAAAGCTCCCATTTTGGCACATGCAGGGAGGATGCTGGCAAAAGTTGTCAAATTTGGCTTTACACCTGCGACTTGCATTTGTTTGAAAATCTCCAAGGCGTTTCCAACAAGCCCAATTTGTGCATATCCACCAATGATTGCAATCCATGATACCACATCTCGTTCAATAATTTTGTCAAATAGTTCACGCGCCTCCTGTGTCCTTCCACATTTTGCATACATGTCTATCAGAGTATTCATCACAATAACGTTAGATTGAAACCCGCATCTCATGATTTTTCCGTGGATCTGCAAACCATACGTTACAGATGCCATGTTTGCGCATACGGGAGAATACTGGAGAAGGTGAACTCATCGGGTTGGATGCCTATTCGTTGTAGTTTGTGAAACAGGAGCAATGCCTCTTGAGGGAGACCATGTCTTCGGTAAGATGCAACGATCATATTCAACGAGACTACGTCCAAAAAAAAAAACCCAACGGCATGCACAGATACATAATACGGATCGATGTGTCCTCTGAATCCAAAACGAACAACACCAACCTATCCTCAGTTGTGAGTAGATAATAAATTGACTTTCTTCTGTAAATATTGTGTTCTAGGACTGGAAGAAAATAATATGTAAAAAACTTGTGTTCTTTTATGCAGGATAAGAATTTATAGATTTCCACGCGTAAGCATCTAATGCATATGTATAGAATCAAGTGCATTGCATGAGCATAATCTTTACTTCCAAACACGGCTGATTCAGGACATGAGCATCATCTTTACTTCCAAATACAGTTGATTGATGGTGTATATATCAACGTGTATCAATCACTGTGAGTGGAAAAAGCTGAAATAAATAAACGGGACTTTCTTTGCAGAGACCGGATTCAAATCCTAGATAGCCGCTATGGGCTTCTTCACGGCGATGGGTTTTTTCTCGGCCTTGGGAGCCATTGTTGAATACAGCTAACAAAAATTAGACTATGCTTAAAATATATTCGTACTCACAGACGCAAGATAGAAACAACGATTTGACGATGGAATGATTGAGAGAAAATTCGGTGCTACGCTTACATAGATACTTAATCTGTTCTACTATTGGTGTATTTGATTTGACACGGATCGCGAGCCCTGTTTAAATCTCGACAGTCGGCTCGGTCCAAAAAAACCCAAAAATGCCCCAAAAAAACATTAAAATAGTCGGAAAAACAAAAACGCCCAAACGGCCGTCAAACCGTCAATTCGATATAAGTTACTATGTTTATTTGATTTTTATGAAAATGTAATTTACAATTTCATGCATAACACTTGTTTAATTACATGTTAGTAGAAAGCAAAATGGTATCCGCCTAATTATATGGGTTTGATAAGCAATTAGTTATCTTAAACATGAATTGTTTGTTTTTAATTCATTGTAGTAATTTCCCCAACAATCGCAAATCAAGGATTTCACATTAAGTCATAGTCGTTGTGACGCTATCTAGAGTGGTATTGAAACAACTCCACATAAGTTATAAATAACTGATCCATGTCACATTGACTCTAAAACACCATGTTTAAATAATAATTATGGTGGAGTACTTTTACCGCTTAAGTCTTGCAAATCCCTTGGGTTTTAATCATCTCTACAAAATTGAAATGCAAAAATAAACAATCTACTACACTTAAATTGAAAAGTAAGAGATATCACTCTTTGTATTGGACTGATCTCTGTTATTTTTAAGAATTATGGCGTAAACCCAAAAACTCTCAAGCGTGTGCATCATTGTAGGAGGCATTTCTAGAAACTTGCACTCTATGAGGGAAGACATATTTTAATACAATGAGCCTACATATGAAACCACAAAGTCTTTGAAAGGCCACACAAAGTATTCTTGAAAATTCTTTCATTGAGGCGTGCAAGGTTATTCAATGATGGGAAGGGAGGAGTCACTAAAGTATCCATATTAGGATCACAAGTGAAGACCGATAAAGGTTAACTAAATTTTAAACTATGTTCATTTGGTTGACTTGCATTGCATCTAGTAATGTATAGGCCCTTTGGGCCTTATTTTCCATTTAATGTCTGTAATACATTTAATTGTTAATGGGTAAAATATTTCAAGGATTACATCATAAGCAATATATATTGTGTATAAACACATCATTGCATTCATAGAGGGAGTTCAATTTGAGAGGGGTTCAGGGATGATTAGTTCAAAATAGTTTCATTTATGGAATTCAGTTCTAGATCAATTTTTTAAAAGTAATGATCTATATGCAATTCTAAGGAGTAGTGTAATAAGATCTATGCAATATTGTAGTGATGAATGTTTTTCTTTCGAGTAATGTTGTATATTGAATTGTTCGCGATTGGTCTTGAGTGTGTAACTTATTTTATCAAGTCAATAAATATATTATTGCCATTTGTGTTGATATTTTGTTGTGTGATTTTGTAATGTTGCACGATCTAAGGTGTCTTTTCATTAAAACTTCTAATTGTGGTTGCATCTTTTGGTATTAGAGTGAGACACAACTCTAGGATTAAATATGTTTAGTTTTCCATGTTTGTGATGTGGGAAAAGACAGTTGAGGCAAAATGAATGCCTGATTTGCATAGACTCAAGGAGGTGCGGTTGTAGATCAAGGTTTGTGAAGACAAAATACTATCTAGACGCAGTAGGGTGAGGATGTACATTGGTTAACAATGTTGTTTGAAAGATCATATGACATCATAGATTTTTTCTAGACAATCTAGATTAGATTGACTTACGTGTAAGAAGATTGTAAAAAGGATTGATCACAAGAGATGATCTAAGTGATGTAGAAGAAACACCAAGCAATGGAAGGTAAAAACAAAGAAGCAATTTTAGTGCCAAATCACATAGATAAGGCAAAAGAGAGATTATTGAAATCCATCTTGAAAATTGGCGGATGAGTGCGAATGGAAGTTCTTTAATTTTTAGGGACATTAAATGTCAAAGAGCTTATTTGCTTGATTGACAAAAATGAAAGAATACTTTGAATTTGACGAAATTTTGAAAGAACACAATGAAGATCGTACAAACCAAACTAAGAGGCCATGTTATGCTATGGTGGAATAAACTTTAGTTGGAGTGCAATAGAAAGTAGAAAGACAAGATAATTTGATGAGATCGGATGGTTGTGAAACTCAAGAAATCTTTTTGCTAGATGATTGCCAATTATATATTTGATAAGGTTGCAAAAGTAGTGACATATTGATTTAAGTGCGAAAAAACATGGAGGCATTCTATAAGATCACAATTTATGTTTTTCATAATGAAGTGGATTAGGAAAAGATAGTGCGCTACATCATCAAATTGCAATGAGTGATCCAAGATGATATTAGTATTGTAAAAGTGCAAAAATGAAAATAAGTGTATGCATATGTTTTAAGAGTATAAGAAAAGTTGACATGTAAAAGAATCATGATGAAGAATAAAAGGAAGCTCATTAGTGGCAGAGAACCAACAACACATGAACAAGAGGGAGAACCAAGCACATAAGGTGTACATGAACAACATAATAGGACTACTTACGTGAGGGGTAGAGGTCATGGACCATGATTCAACAATACCTATTTTTGATACAAAGAGGTTGGGCATTGAGTTTTCAAGTGTCCTAATGTACACAAAGATGAGGGAAAGAAAGATGCTAGTGTGTATATCACACAAGTTAAAGAGGAAGAAAAAAATTGAGTGTTACACCAATAAACCTTAAGGAGCCGCATTACTCACAATGAGAATAGTCTCACAATTTGTGGGAAGAAGTGAAGATTTGTGGCAAGAAACACAACATATATTTTAGAACGAGACGTTTGACCGGAGGAAATGCTACACAATAGTGGAGGATAGTGGAAACATGAACAATTTTGTTTTTGGTGAATTTGTATGGAAATTGGGATTGAGACAATGATCGCAACTAAGTTCTTACAAAGTGACATGGTTGGTAGAAGAACAAATAAGCATTATGTGAGAAAAATGTGAGGTAGAAACAAAGATTGAATGGTTCGTGGATATAGTTATACGTGATTTTTTTGATGGATGTACCATGTCTTATTGGGAAGATCTTAGCAATCTGACTATGCAATTTTCTATGATGGAAGGGCCAATTCAAAGGTGCAAGTGTAGAAGGATGGAAAAAATTTCAATATGAAATTTGGTCGAGGAAGAATGCAGGAGTGCACTAAGAGAATTGGGTTTGACCCAAAAGAGAACAAACTATGTAGAATATAAGAGACAACGTGTGTGAAGTGTGATGAAAATTTGCATGAAGAAGAGAAAATGAGACATGTACATAAATGTGAAGGATAATATTGTGGAGGCAAGAACACATGAATAAAGAGTATGTGGAATTGCCAAAAGCATACACAAACTAGAGGTATCTCAAATAAAAGGTATTGCATGAAGACATTGCACAAAGAAAGGTGTGAAAAAGGAAACACCCCAAAAAGAAAAATGAGGCTGACCTAGAGGGAGTGAAGGTAGGGGTGGATGCAAACATAATTGGCTTTGGCGAAGGAGGGCGAAGTAAAGTCAGTTTTCCCAACTAGGAGCAGCGGTTGAAATGCGTTGGGTACTCATTGGCACACATAAATGTCAAGCTTTATTAGAAGGCCGGAAGGGTGGTTCTACCACCTAGCTTGTCTAGGTGAGGATTGAGCTCATACTTTTTTACCTTGGTTGTATGATGTAGGACCATCTACGTTCACACAATCTTGCATCAATCAATTTTTTTAGAGTAGAGGAACATGTTGAGTTCAACTATGAGTAGTTTGCTTCGCATGAAAGTGTTTTTTACATAGTTTGTGTATGTATATACTATGTTGCTCTTTTGGGCATTGCATGTTATGTGTTGCAATTGTATGTCCTATTTGCACAATATTGTTATTGTCTCATTAGGAAGATCCACAATATTGTTTTCAATCTAAACCACCTTGTTAGAGATGGTGTAACCATTTGTAATTATGTCTTTGGACCCAAAAACTCTCAAGCATGTGTGTAGCATTGCGAAAGGCATTTATAGAAACTCATGTTATGAGGGAACACACATCTTGATATGGCGAGCCTACATATGAAATTGTAAAGCCATTGGACTTTCTTGTGAATGATTCTTAAGAAATTATGCCAATAATCAACATGTTCTCAACTAGGTGTATCACCACAATGTGTGTCATAATCAATGTATGTCTAATAGAAATAAATCAAACAAGATAAGCTATATGTCATAAGAGATTTGTTTCAATCTAAATGTGTAGAAAGTAAAGTATCTAGGAAGTAGTATTGGTGACATGCACTTAATGTGCATGGGCATAAAGCATATAAGAAATGATAGGTCATGCATAAATCCTATGAGAAAATAGAGCATAGATTATATGCGTGTTTAGAGAAAACATATCATAGAACAAACACGATTATAGAGGATACAAAAGACTACATTAGAAAAAACATTCAACATGTAAGTGCTTATAATATTTAAGAGTTAAAATATCACAAAGCATACAACATATAAGTTCTTAGAGCATTCAAATCACACAAGACCGTAATGCATGCAATCTATACATGTAAATGACTAGTGCAATTAAATCAAATAAGATTGCAATGCATAGAATATATAGGTTCATAAAGTAGTAAAATCATATAAGATTGTAAAGAATATAATATATATGTTCCTAAAGTAGAAAAATCAAACATATACCAAAGCATATATTACATAGAAGCAACCATGGATATAGCTAAGAATGGAACTATATAAGCAACAATGTCAAATAGTTGAAATAGGAGCCCGAGACCAATGTAGTACTATGTAATTGTGTAAACCTTAATAGTAAATGATAAATGTAAATAAATATGGATAAAGTCAATGTTTATAAGTAACAATGTGATCATTAGGTAAAGCATAATATATCACAAATCATTAGAAATAAAAAAGTGTAATATACACAATAGTAGTGGAGTACTCACGATGAACTAGTTGATAAGATATGATCATTATAGGTTTAGTTGATTACATGCCCTGGTGTTGTTGTTCCACTAGTGTGGTAGGAATTTCCTAGATAAAGGGTTCTAAGAAGACAAATTGTGCTAAATTGATATGATATAATTATCCTCAATATGTAAAATTTCCCCAGCGAGACATGCTCCCAATGTGGTGATTCTACCCTAAGGTATGACGCTGTAAAAGTTGTAGAGCGTGCAATGTCCATGATTTGGCGTATCAATAACCATTTGATCCATACAATTAATCTTAGGTCTAACATGATAGGATATATAGTGCTAAATCCATATGAACATAAGGCTCAACTATATGCAATGTCTAAATAAGTCACATGAAGGTTGTGATTTTGTGTTTTTGACAAATGTATAATTTATGTATTTTCATAGCATTGGAGTGCTTTTGTGTTTTCATAATAAACTAATTATAAAGCAAAAATATGTAAACTAGAATCTATGCTAGTGGTCCTAAGGCAAAGGTTGTAAATGGTAGACAAAACAAGGTGAGGTCATGGTTAATAATTGTTCCCTTAATAATCACATTTGACCCATGAAATATATTATAATGTCGTAATAACCTAGAGAGAGAGACCAACTGCATGTCAAGGGTAATGTTCATCAATAGGTAATGACATCTCAAATATGGCCATGCATAGTGTCGTACTTTGTGTTATCATCCTTCGTAATGTGTGTGAATCTATGCCACGAGTCATAAATAGTAGTAGTAAAATATGCTCTAAGTGTGAATGAACATGCATTGGTGTCCTATGAGGGTCATGCTTAGACGATTACTACCAAACTTTGTCCCATGAGGGTATGAGCTATAATGATAACATATGCCCCCAAGTGGGTTATTTTACTCGCTAAGGGGTAAGTTCTTGTGAATTCTCATGCAATATCGCCGAGAGATGTAGAATGCCAATACACACATTTTTCGATTAGATTTGTTGTCTACAAGGTAAAATTTGGATTGAATTCCAATCAATGTGAGTGTTAAAGAATACATGTCTAGATGTTTCCTCGCGTTTGGAGGGATCTTAGAATAAGAAAAGGTAATAGGTGGTGTTATATGTGATATGCTTTGAGTTATACCAATGATGCTATCAATCGGGTGGGAATCAACCATATAGGTTGGTGGGGGAGTATTCGTATGATAAGAAACATGCACTTCATCAATTTTATTTGTTTTTGCATGATTCGGTAATGGATCCGTGTATAAAGGTAATCAAGCATTTGGTTGCGCTATAGTTGTATTAGCAAGTGGTCCTAAGTCTCATAGAAAAATGGTCTATTTGTTAATGAGATGTTGAATTGATGTAGAGCCCTGCATACACTCATCTTTCACTAATAATTTTTACTTTAGAAGTCATTAGTTCATTAATACAATCATCAAATTCAATGAACTCAATCCTTGCTCAAGAAGGCAAATCTTGCTCAAATACACTAAATTGCTTAAAACACTGTATCAAAGCCCAAAATCATTTTCCTCATGCTTATTCATCTCAGATAATCATGATCATTCACTTCTCAAAACATCAAACCTTCATTTTTCCTTATTTCCCATTTATACCTCTTTTAAAGGCTCAGAGTCCTCACAAATTAGCCTTTTTGCTTGAAATTGACAAAATGTGAGGAATTGTGCTTGAATGGTAAGATTTACAAATACCCTTTAAGCCCCTTGGTAAGACTTCAAAGTTTCAGGGCTTCATCATGTACCCATTTTCCTTTATCCTCTTTTTACCTTTTTTGCTCAAAACATGCACCAAACCCTCCAAACCGACAAATTTAATGTTCGGACAATCTACAAACTTCCAACACAAGCTACTTACCTTTTTAGACACCCATTTGGCCATTTTCACGTCATGCAATTTTTGTTGCTAATCTCTTTTGCTTATTCTCCCTAGCTCACGCTTTCCTTCTTTCATTAAGTAACTAGGTCTACTTAAGGCTTATAGTAGCTTGTTAGGGTTTTCAAGATGTACCCTTGTTTTCTATCTCTTGAAACTCCTTTTTCCACTCAAACTCTTCTTGTTCATACTATACCACCTTCTCTAACCATCCTTCTATTTCAATTAAGCCTTTTGCTCAATTTTGCCTCTCTTAAGCCTCCACATGCTCTTAAGCCTTTATAGACTATTATGTTGTTTTAGTCTCTTGACCTGATCTCTTACTTTATTAGACTTCTTCTCAACATTCAATCATTACTAGCACCTCTTTATCCTCCTTTTCATTTCCACTTCACTCATCAAACTCCATCCTTTCACCCTAAGAGACTATACTAACTCTTTGGTCTTCAATCTTTGCTCGCTTACAACTCTCTTTCAATGTTACACTCCTTTCCCAAGCTTCATAAGGACCTTTTCATCATCTCATAGAGTCCTTACACCTTCTCCATCTATCTCTTATCACACTCTTCCTTAATTGGGCACACTCCACTATTTACTCAATCTTCTTCTTCACCGTCCTTTATAGGATCGCACAACTTACTCTTAATTGTACTTCCTCTTTATCAAGGACAACCTTCCTTGTAATGATCCCCAAAACTTCAATCTCCTCCATAAGCATGGAATTATAATTCCTCAAAACTCCACACCTACTTAGGTTTTCCTTAATAATTTCTTGTATTTGAATCTTGGGCTATTTTGTATAAACTCGACTCCGTGTTTTTATTCGATTGAGATTGGAGTGTTTATCTCAACACCCTGCCACCTTTGTATTTCATTCATTTTTAAGTACTTTGAATACTTCTTTAAAGATTCTAAATATGTAATAAGACATGCACAACTCTTGTCAACCTTCCCTTAGTCACAAAGGGTTAAGTAACAAATCTTACTTGTAAGGAAACCAAAACTATACCTCGCACGTTTAATCATGTAACCTCGGGTTTCCTCTAGCATTTTATTTCTAATGGACTTCACAAGCCACATGCACTTGATTCAAAGCTCTAAAATTCTTCCTTGTTACCATTCAAGATAGTGTAGAACATCAACCTCTTTCCTTTGGTTCGTACTGAGTGGTTTCCCTTCAAGATAACTCTCACGAGTTGGTCAAGAAACTATGGTTAACCTTTCCTCAGTGAACATTATGAACCATACTCGCCTCTAGAACTTGTAGACTCCTTGAAATTTTCATTTCATTCTTTCACAACCTCATATTTACTAACAACGAGATAACCTTGCATTGGAAACAAGAAGAACAATCACTTCCTAGCCCTCTGCATTGCAGCATGTATCTGTCAAACTCGTGGCCTCTCTATTTTACTCATCAACTTGACTTTTTAAGCCCATAAACTCTTCTTTTATCATGCAACCATCAACAAATCTTCATTCTTTTACAATACCAAAGTGAATAAGATGTATAGAGTGATGTCAAACCATAATTAGCTTGTGCAAAACCCTCAACATGGTATCTAGACTCGCATGTAATCGATAATTGATCCTTTATCATATCAAACTCATCTAATTAAATCAAAACCCTTCACACATCATAACCATGCATGTACAAACCTATAGTCCAAATATTATCAATAATTTATGGTTAAAACTTGAGATAAGCTAACGGTTCTCTTATCTAAACCCTAACTCTATCTCAAATTTTGAGAGCATATAATTTACATATAACATTCATTCCTCCTTTTACCAATTGTGTCAAAATATGAAAAATATCTAAGGAGTTTGCTACAAGTAATCGTGTGTGATTAAACTATCTTGAGAAATCCTTATAAAATCAACATTCATAACTCTGAACTCACTTTTCATCCAATCCACCTAAAATATGCTTAATTTTCAAATCAAATCAATTAACGACACTTTGTTAAATCCCCATACTTCGCTCCATTCTCGAATGCCCATTCACGACACTCTTTCGGTCGTATTCCTCCTCTAATCATCTTATTTGGCTAATATCTCTCTTATTAGCTAAACATTCCTCCTTTCGACCATTCAAAACCTCCCTAGTTCTCTCTAGACCACTTCTATTGGCTTCGTAGGCTATCTATCACCAATTGGTTATCCGACTCCTCCCAACTCTCAATGAGTCTCTAATCACTTGCTAATCAAGTTTAACTAGCCTAATCCTAGCTTAACTAAGCCTAAAGCATGTTTATCCTAATCTAATCTAAAAGTGATTTTTGAGCTTTAGTCCCACATGCACCCAAATTCCAAATTCTCCCAAGTGGAAAACTATAAATACAAGGCTAAGCCTACCCATTCAAACTACAACTTTACATAAGCTAAAGCCAAAACAAGCCTAAGAAAGCTTAAGAGCTCATTTGCATTAGCCAAGCTAATAAGGCATTTGATCTTGGGTCATCCACCATTAAAATAGCTTCATCTTGCACCCATGTTAGGTTAGTAATGAAATAGCTAAACTTGGCCATGTAGCCATTTAGTGAGATTCATTCACCCTCATGGAGTAAACAACACACAATTTGATTGCTTAGAATCTAACTAGGTTCACTTTCATTAAGCTTTCATAGAGTAGAGAGTAGTATACATGTTAGTTTTTGATGTTTTTGTCAAAGTTATAATGCTTTCATGTTAGTTTCTCTTGTTTAGCTCTAATCCTATGGTGCATGGATGAGTTAAGGAAAGCTTTGAGGTTCTTTAACCTCATTCCATAGCTTTTTCAACTTTCCATTGCACACATTTGGCATGCCTCGGTGGGACACTTATGTCCATCCTCCATTAATGGAGTCACTTTGAAGCTTTTTTTTAGTTTCTAACTATTTCTTAGTTTCTAATCTTTCTAGATAGTTTTAAAGCTTTCTAGATTAGTTTCAAAGCTTTCTAGATTAGTTTCAAAGTTTTTAGATTAGTTCAAGTTTTAATAATATTTTTGTTCTAAATGGAAAAATCATGTTTCTTAACTAGTTTAGCTAGGTTTGTCTTGTTTTTTTTGCTTTTCAGGATCAAAGGAGGTGAAGTGCTGCCAAAAATTGAACCAAATCGATAAAATTTTTGATATTTTTGAAAAATCACGTGTTTTTTAGCCACCTACAGGAAAGGGGGCACACACGCCATTCTGTGCACACAGGGCAAACTCTCACTGTGTTTTTTTTACACAGAGGCACGCATGCACCAAAAAGGGCACACAATTTTTAGAGGCGCAGTACACAAATCGGGGGCACAGTACACAAATAGTGGTGCATCATTAGCAATCTTCCGGAGGCCATAACTTTTGCTCCCGAACTCGAAATGACTCCATTTTTGTTGCGTTGGAAAGGTATTGAAGTGAAATACACAATGGAATCATAAAATTAGGATTTTTACTTACCAAAAATTTATGGTTTACATTATTAGGTAAATAGTCATTTTCTAACATATCTTAAAGTTCAAAAAAAATGTTTTCTTGGCCATTCTAACACTTTGAAATATTTTTGTAGCACTAATCAGTTATTTGTAGGGTTATTTTGGTTTTATTTTTGACTAACTTAGTTAAGTGTTTCATTTCTTAGCTTGAGCAAGGTTTGTAAAGTGTGTATGCTCTCTCCTCACGCCTTCAAAAGTGATCTTGGAGATCAAAAACACTTGCACAACTTTGTATCATATGTTAAAAACACTTGTTCTAAAAGATAAAGTAATTTTTATGTGATTTAGTAAGAATTTTCACACTACGTATATGCTCTTCCTTCGCACCTTTTGGTGATCTTAGGAATCAAAAGCAAGGTGTAAATTCCCTTTATTGATATCAATTTGCAATGAAAATTACTAAACTCATTGTCTACAGGACCTAACACTTGTCAAAGAAAGGCATCAAAGACAAAACACAAACCCGCTAATACACATGTTTCTTGCAGGTTACCAAATGGTGTGCTACTTAAAACCACATTAAGTTAAGCAAGATAAAAAACACACCATATTCAAAACATTGTATTGCAGGTTTTGAAAAAAGGGTACGTCCCTCTCCGCTCAACTAGAACATAACCCCTTTGGCATAACGCCTTAAGCTACAACAATGGGGGTGGTTCCAGGAACCCCAAAGTAGTCCACATAAGAGGGAACCTTGTGGATGAAACGGGAAGTGCTCCACACTACCTATTTGACTAGTAATTCCTTTGTGAGATAGAGTTACAAGTTGTCCCTACGCGACCCTTTTAAGTACACAATTGGATGCATTTGATGCCCACTGTGCTTGAAGGGGGAAAAGTCGAGATACTCCCAAACTAGTCAGTGTGACTTTTTGGGTAAATCATCCCACTCGTGGATAATCTTTGTAACACCTAGGACAGAGAACCACCTAGGAAAATATACTTTGGCCAGGAGCCCACTTTGACCATTCTAAAAAATATGTGTTGAGTTGTGAGCCATCATTTTCATCACGAAACATGTGACGCATTACTTCTCGCCTAGTTTTTTTACCTTAAGGTAAGGTGAAACTCTACCAAAGTAAAGCCAACATTTTTCACCCCCATTTTGATCTACCTCCTTCACCTTCTTTTGACACTTTGTTGATCAAAGGAAGGGTGACTACCTTTGTGTTACCAATCGATTGCTTCTTACCACTTTTTTTCCATTTATGCCCATCCATGTTTGTGGCTGGGTAAGTTAAACGTCTAAAGTGTGTGGAGGCATATTTATATCATTGGTAGCCTTTGTGATCTTGATACCCACGTCAGATCATCATCATAGTTAGGATTGATTCATCATTTTATCTCCCTTTGACATGTTACCTCATTTGCATTGTCTCGACATAATTAAGATACTTATGTCATGTTTCTCGTAAACATGATCTAAGTTTCCGCATTGTGGCATTACACTGCCCACATTTTAACACATCCTTAGTATACTTTGACTTAGTTTGATTTCAAACATTGTCCTAAATCTTGAAAGGTGTCACTTACTTTGTTTGCATCGTTTCGATACCACTTTGACACTAATATCTCACTTCTCCACGAAGCTTGATAGACGTGTCCAATTGGTGTGGTTACCTGGCTTACATTTGTAAACCCCACCCTTTAACATTTAGGTCTTGTTGGTTGTTGAACTTGTCGTGGTATCCTTTGATTGGGAGTCACATCTACCCTTTGTTAATATTTACGCCTTGTTCATTTCGAGCTTGACGTAAATATTTACATTGTGTTGATCACCTTTGCATCGAACTTTCACTTTACACATTTTCATATGGTGTATTTCCTTGTTGATTGGATTTGTGTTTCACACTTGCATGATTGTTCCTTATGATTATTCATTCAGAAAAACTTATTTTCTAGGACAATCCTTTTTATCTCATCGATATTGCATCATCACGATGTCTATTTTCCTTAGACCTTCTTCAAAAAATCATGCACACATATCAATACTTACGAAATGTCTAGTTGGTTGTCCTTATGCTACCAAAATCGACATGTCACTTCCTTCCCTTTGAAGGAGTTCCATCACACTATCTAGATCTAGACATTTTTGCTTAAAACAACACCAAAATGACTGACTATCACATGGTTCCCCATACTTACAAAAATACGGAACCTAGGTTTAGCAATTCAAATCAAAAGATTCCCATTACAACTAAACCTCATTTGGTTCTTCATGCTAGAGAGCCCATACGGGTAACTCATTCCCCACCTTCATCTCATAGTCGGTGGTATGATTTGGACACTTCTGATCCAAATTATTATTCGAGTTCCCCCCACTCTTCTTCTAATTCTAATCCAAACATTTCCTCTTCTTCTGAGGATTCCAATCCAAATATTTCCTCTGACTCTTCTGATGATTCAGATCCAAACTACTATTCGGATTCATCTAATTCGACTCCTAAGTCATCTAATGTGACTCCTATGTCATGGTCCTCCCTATCTTCACAGAACCTCTTCATCATACATTTAATATGACTCCTATGTCATCGGTCCTCCCTTTCTTCACAGGACCCCTTTTATCAGTCACCTCAATGACATCTTCTTCCTTTAAAGATACGTGCGACTCCAAATCCTCCAATCAAACATCTAATACAATTCTTGAATCATGGTCCTCTCTTTCTTTTCACAGGACCCTTGTTATTATTCATCCAATGCGATTCTTGAATCACGGTCCTCCCCTTCTTCGTAGGACCTTCTTCATCAATCACCCCCAATAAGTCTTCCTTCTTTGAAGATTCGTGTGACTCAAAGTCCTTCGAGTCAAACATCTGAATCGACCCATGTGTCGTAATCTATAGACTTTGGACTTAATCCTACTAGTTTATAGATGATATACCATCGTATAGGTAGGTCCACACCACCTTCTTCTACTCCCGAGACATCTAGCTACACATCTTCTTCATCCCCACATCATCTTCTTCTATCAATCATCATCAAACATCTTCTAAGTCTTCCACACCAAGTGAACCTATTTCTTCCAATCAACCCCTGGTGGTCGATCAACAACTCATACCGATTGACCTCTTTCAAAATGAAGAAACAATCAGGGCATTTATAGGGGCACATGAAGATATTCCTCTAACAGATTACGAGAAAGGTTTCTCTTTAGACTTCGATGCGTTTGCACATTGTAAGGAAAAGGTTGATTCCTTTTATCAAGAAATGGAGGAAGAGCCTCAAATCATGCAAATTGATCCTCCTCTTATTCTTCCATCTTCACATTCTTCATTATGTGATGAAACTCCTAGGTCTTGCATTGATCCATGGCCTATCTTCTCATCACCCAATCACTCTTTGTTTATCATAATTCCTCAATCACAATCTCTTATGGGGTCAACGCCAAGTAGCCCTTCATCTTCATCTAGGTGTGGGTCACCTTCTAGTAGCCCTCCCTCTTGCTATTTGTGGGACATTTTCAAGTAGTCCACTATCTTCTATTCTTGGGGCATGTCCAACTAGCCCTTTGTCTTCTATGTATGGATCACCCCTGGGTAGTCCATCATCTTCTATTCTTGGGGCACATCCAACTAGCCCCTTATCTTCTATGTATGGGTCACCCCCTATGTAGTCCATCTCTTCTATTCTTGGGCCACATCCTAGTAGCCCATCATCTTACTATCTATGGGTCACGTCCTAGTAGCCCTTCTTCTTCTATTCTTGGGGCCACATCCAAGTAGCCTTTCATCATCTTCTATCTATGGCTCACCTCCTAGTAGCCCATCCTCTTCAATTCTTGGACCATATCCTTTTCATCCATCACATATTTCTTCTATCAATGGTTGTGGCAAGCCCATGGTCATTTATCACATCAGTTATAAACATCCACGTTCACTTTCTTCTCCTTCTCGGATCAGACAAGTCACGCATTTAGCTTATAAGAAACCCAAACAGTTTCTTAATCAAGCTCATATCAAAACTATAAAGAGCTCTATAGCTCCCAACAAATCAAACAATCTCAAAATTCTAAATCAAGCGCGATTCAAGAATGCACATCAACGTAACCATCAAGTATGGCACAAAGTGCATAAACCTCTGGATAGGGAACTCAAGCTCTTGCACATATGAAATCCATGTTTCAAAACAAATCACAGTCATTTATTGAGTGTGAACTCACCTCAATCATCGAGATCGGGATAATATCACTCTTGATAAACAAACACACCTAGTCTCCCTTATTAAGGAAGTCACAAACATTGTTGTTGGATCTTACCACATAGAGTGACTTTGTTAGTCCCAACCTCTTAAAACTATCAAAAATCTAAAAAAAAAAACAATTCAAAAATACAAAAACATTGAGAAAACAAACAAAAATCAAAGGTACAAAGATCAAACATTACAATCAGTATTGTGTACACAGGGATGTTTCTTTCTTCCCTTCCTTTTTTCTTCTACAAGTCTTCCTACCATTTTCATCCCTTCGATGATATTTTGGTTAGCTTATTTGCATGCATTTTGTGACATTTATCTCTATGGTATCTGTTTGACCTTGGTCTTTTATCACCTTGGTAAATTAAAGAACGATTGACCTCTTAGAGATCCTATCACATTCAACATCTAATAAACTTGTTGCGAAGAACTTTTGGACATATTTGTTGACACTAGCCAATGTCATCATCACAATCACTTCCACCTCCTTCCATCAAGCCATCAGTGGTTCTTAACCCCTTGTCAAACAAGAGAGCTGAAATAAGTTTTCAAAAAGAAAAGAATCAAAATCAATCAAAATCAAAAGCTAAAAGCTAAAAGCAAAAGCAAATTGATATATTACTCTCTCTTGGGGTATTTCCAATAATCTCTATCGGGCTATGGACGCCTGACTGGCAGTAGAGAAATGTTGTGATTAGAATCAAATACATCTCCGGGGCTATGGACGCTTGGCTGGCAGCGGAGCAATGTACGGCTATCCTTTCACCCTCCATTCACAAAATCACCTTTCAAAATAAATCATTCCTACACATTGGCTAGGTATCTTCACTTGTTGTCTATTAAATCTTCCCTTCAAGAGGTAATAAATTCCACGTGCACACACTAGGATCTCTATGAGTAAACAAGATTAGTATGTTACCAAGTGTCTTTTTTTAGACCTTGTTCAAACTCTTACTCTAGTCCATATCTCGTCTCATGATTTGTGCCTTTGCTAATCACTTCTTCATCGCGAGGCTTCTAAGCTACATTCATATCATTCACATCGTTCTTCTACTTCATTCAGAACATCCATGTGTATAAGATTACTTTTTTTCCATGTTTTCGACACCTTTGTCCCCTTTCACAAAAACAATCTTCTCCTTCCTTTCTATCATGTGCTTTTAGGCCAACTTACGTGAGGGCATCCTTGCTTCTTCCCAAAACTTCATTGGTTTATGTTCACCATCATGTTGAACCTATCCATAATGGCCTTGGGTCCCACTTCTACACGTGAAGAGTTTTCCTTTGAATACTCCCACCTAATCGCTGGGGCATTTTTACATCTTCACCTTTCTCATACGCACGTGGCCTTATGCCCTTGTACATCCCATCTATCACTAGGGGCATCCACACTTCCTCATCTTCCTATACATAGTTTCAAAATTTTCAAAAATCATAAAAAACATTCAAATATATTAGAAAAAATCAATTCAAATATGTTATCAGAAAAATTCAAATATGTTAGAAAAATCATAAAAAACATTCAAATATGTTAGAAAAATAAAAAAAAAAACATTCAAATATGTTAGAAAAATCAAAAAACATTCAAATATGTTAGAAAAATCAAAACATTCAAATATGTTTAAGAAAACTTCTAAAAATTGAAAATCATCCTACAAAACATCACTCTTTGGTTCTCACTGTCCATGTGCACGACTCGTGGATCATCTTGATCTACCTCCATCAACAAAAGTTAGGTTGCTTACTTCTTCTGTACTCTGGGGCACAACGAGTTGCCTGCATACTTTTTTCAGTAGTGCACATTACTTTTTTTCATCGACAAGTGTCCTCCGTTTTCCCTTTGCATGTATCCTTGCTTGGGGCACCATCATTAACCCTTGTCATTAATTTGAATAGGTTGAATAAAGCTTGATAACAAAAACATTACATTATGTTTCTCTGTTAGGTTTAGCTTGTTTACTTTCTCATATTGCATTGCATTATGTATGTTGCATGGAGTTACGCATATTTTACTTTCTCGTATTGCATTGCATTTTGTATGTTGCATGGAGTTGGTGTTTTTAGAAATGGACATTTGTTTGTATATGGATTTTCATGTCATACTACACTTTTGTTCATTCTTTTTAATAAGGACCGATGATGAAGATCTCTAGAAATATGATGAAAAATAAAGTTGTTTAAAAGGCACTTTGGATGGATGTTAGCTCATTCCCCTTTCTCATACTCCTTTTCTTCTATATCCCCTTTCTTTTCTTCTTCTTCACATTATCATTTCTTCTATTATCTTTCTGTCATCTTTTCGATCGTCGATCGAGTTCTTCTATCACCCCATCGACAATCGAGGGGGCATCCTTCATTCTACTCATTTTTCTTCTATCCCTTCAAGATTTTCTACTTGTTTATGCTTGTCTACTTTCTTTGAAGTGACGTCACTTATGCCACCCCAAAGAGGGGAAATGTAGACACCTAAAATATGCTTACACTTAGCATTTCATCCAATCCAATCAATTAACGACACTTCGTTAAATCCCCATACTTTGCTCCATTCTCGAATGCCCATTCACGACACTCTTTTGGTCATATTCCTCCTATAATCATCTTATTTGGCTAATATCTCTCTTATTAGCTAAACATTCCTCCTTTTGACCATTCAGAACCTCCCTAGTTCTCTCTAGACCACTTCTATTGGCTTCATAGGCTATCTATCAGTCATAATTGGTTATCCAAACTCCTCCCAACTCTCAATGAGTCTCTAATCACTTGCTAATCAAGTTTAACTAGCCTAATCCTAGCTTAACTAAGCCTAAAGCATGTTTATCCTAATCTAATCTAAAAGTACTTTTTGAGCTTTAGTCCCACATGCACCCAAATTCCAAATTCTCCCAAGTGGAAAACTATAAATACAAGGCTAAGCCTACCCATTCAAAAGATACAACTTTACATAAGCTAAAGCCAAAACAAGCCTAAGAAATCTTAAGAGCTCATTTGCATTAGCCAAGCTAATAAGGCATTTGATCTTGGGTCATCCACCATTAAAATAGCTTCATCTTGCACCCATGTTAGGTTAGTAATGAAATAGCTAAACTTGGCCATGTAGCCATTTAGTGAGATTCATTCACCCTCATGGAGTAAACAACACACAATTTGATTGCTTAGAATCTAACTAGGTTCACTTTCATTAAGATTTCATAGAGTAGAGAGTAGTATACATGTTAGTTTTTGATGTTTTTGTCAAAGTTATAATGCTTGCATGTTAGATAGTTTCTTGTTTAGCTCTAATCCTATGGTGCATGGATGAGTTAGCAAAGCTTTGAGGTTCTTTAACCTCATTCCATAGCTTGTGCAACTTTCCATTGCATACGAGAGATCATGAAGGAAATCAGATTATATTCAACTTACAACCACTCCAATAGACTCCTTGAGCCATCTCGGATATTTTTCATGTTCTCCCTCTCAAACCATTCTTCCACCATGCATAACTATTTCCATAACTCGAATTCACCTCTTATATGGTTGACCAAAGGTGGTTTCACAACACATTCTTAACTCATTGAGGTTAAAACATGAGTTTGACTCATGAACTCTATCACCATAGATGATAACACACTATTCATCTCTTATAAGGCCTCAAAATGACCTCTACAACTTTTCATGACTTGTTTTTCAACATTACAACTCTCAAGTTAAACCTTTTCAAATTTAAATTTCAAATCCTCTCATTTTGGAGGAAGCTTAGAATAAATCAACTAACACACAAGGGGGTCTTAAAAGAACAAGGAAGAGGTTTAAAGACACCTACAAGACATATAAGACCTTAACCACACCTTACTACCATAAAATTACAAAATTGATGCCTTTACATTGATGCTCCCGCATCATGTATCTTTTCTCTAGTGCAAAACATCTTTTCATAATATGTCCAAGACATTGGTGATGATAACATGATAGTTTTTGTCGAACCTCGACCTTACGGATTTTCATGTCAATGAAAGTGGGCGGAAGAAATCAAATTGAAATTTAAGAGTTGTCATAAAATGATATGACGTGGTTATGGAAAATAGTAATATTGTTATGTGGAACTTGTTGCAAGGGTTACTTATAGGTGTTGGTTATGCGACATAAATAGTTTCAATTTTCTATCTATTAGTTGGCTTGCCTTCGTTTGAGGGATTTTCTTGGAATTGTTTCTACTAGATGAAGGTAATCTCTCATGTGTAAACATGTTGGATGCCATAAAATTAATTTCATATAACTTGATTGTTTTCCATAGGTCCTTAAAGGATGTAATGTTACCGAACATGATTTTTCTTTGAGTTTCGAGTAAGGCTAGTAATGAATATTTCCAGGTAGTCCACTCTCATAAATGTGCTTAGGACCCTTATGAAAACAAAGTTTTGCATCGTAAGACATAATCCAAAACTCTTTCATGAGATTGTTACTTGACCTAAGTGATTTGTGTAAATGATAGCTGCTGACCAATGTTAATCGAGAAATGGAAAAGAAAGATGTCGACTAAATCTTGAAATTTCCTTATGAAACCCAAATGAAGGATATAGAACCAATCAATTGCATATTATTTTAGTATATGAGGAAATATCTTGGCTATCAAGATATTTTTATGTATGTGATCCATGCAACATGACATGAAGGTGTGAAGGTTCTGTTATAGATTAATCTTATCATAATAGAATGAGAAATTTGGTGGAATAAACTTGAGTGCTAGTGGATGATCAATATCCTCAAGGGCTAACAAGTTCTTTAGTTACCAAATGGAACTTATGGTGACTTGCAATGATTTTTTGGTAGAAAATCTATTTGTTCTTGCACATGTCTTAGAGTTGTAGGAGATGTACATAAGACATGTGAGTTTGGGCCACATATGTGTTACTAGGTCTAGTTTTAAAGACCACATACCTGTAGGCATAATATCTTGAGGGACTATGTGTAATGCAAGATGATTATGTGTACACAGAGATTGATCAAATTCTTGAGTAGTATCCCCAAAGAGAGTGACAAGACTAATGTAGAGACTTAAATGTGTTAATTAGGCACTTGAAAGTACTTGATTTGACTTATATCCCTTAATAATGACTTTTACCACAAGAAAAGCTTAAACAAAATATCCGAATATCTCATAAGGATTGCAAATATTATCTATTCTCTCACTCTTCTACGCAAATACCTAAAAGACTAAAATAATTGCACATAGACATCATGCATCTCACGTATAACTTCTCTAGATCTCCACTTGTTACATTCTACATCCTTGAATGCTACCACGAGAATTTGAACATAATCCTCATACAATTTTGTCGCTATTTGATGGTTCTATTTGTAGTGGGATACAAGTTATATTTAATCATGTTTATATTATTTCCACTTCTTAGTCATCCTTAATGAGATATCAAATCCCATGAGTAGTATAAAATTAAGTTAGACACACCCATTTTCTCACTTGAAATTCTCAAGAGATCCTCTAGCAAATACTTATCAAGTCTTATGCAAATTAGGCACAATATTTCCTAAACCAAGAGTAGACATTATGAGAAACCTCTATACAATTCTAAATCACTCTAAACTAGGTTAAGAATAGACTAAGCCAAGCTAAAAGCATCTCAAAGTCAAATTAAGCATTATAAAAACCTATACTCCAAAAGACACTTCAAGGTGTTTTTACTCTAGAAATTATCAATCTATAAACACTTTATTTTGGTAATCTATTTTGGTAGTCTATTTGACACTCATAAAGTGTACATTTGAGGTATTCCTATTTAACTTTCTATTAATGTTGAGGCACAATGTAAAACTTAGGGGAAGGGAGTTTGAGCCCCTCATTTGGGAAACATAGTGTAGTGCTTGATTATAATCAACAATGGAGTTATCCATTTGGGATATTCTAACTCAACCAAACACTTATATTTGTTATCTAATGGAAATTTGAGTGTTAGTGCATGAAATCAAGGTTTTGATCTTTATCTAGGTGTATGAAAAAACATTCTAGAGTGTGTGAACTTATAGGATGCAACTAATTATGGAGATGAAACAACCCATGTTAGAAAGTAAGTGCAAAATAATTCCATACATTAGTGTGAAACTGGATACAAACGTCATATGTTAGTGTCTGGATGTGATGCTAGTGTCCGACGGGGTTTAAGGAAGAATCATATTCAACACTATCACATGTTATTTGAACTAGTTCCATACCCATATCACTCTGCAAAACATTAGAAAAATTATGGAAACTCATCTTCTTATATTTTACTATATGTAGAATGTACTCATTGAATACCAATTATCAAGAATATTTTACATACATTGTCGGATATGAATGTTGGAGCATTTATTTATTAATTTGATTGAACATTATAGTTTCTAAGATTTGAATCCTAATTAGATCCCTTTTAATTCCAGATTAGGGTAAATAATTTATGAACACACTTACTAATCTTACAAAACATTCCCTATAATCTAGGGTTTTAGATTTCATTTTCATATTGTGTTGTTTTAGTTCCATTTTGATTTTTATATCTCAAATTTGATATGCCAATCTTTCCTTAAGGTTTCATCATTTCTATATCCATTCCAGGTTTACACACCCTTCATCCTTTCTAGGTCGATCACAATTGGTTTTCTATACAAAACCCTAGATATCACGAGGGTTTTCTTTTGTCACATAGATGTCCATTGTACTCTCATATTTTTCTATGGAGTATGAATGAATGATGCTATTATCTTTGACAAGATTGATTTACCATCTACATATAGTGGGGACCTATATTGACCACTCTTTACTATAGTTCACATTCAAAATTTCTTAATCAAGATGGTTTTGTTTTATGGAAACACTGCCATTGATATATATTCTTAATATTTACTCCAACTAATGGGCATCTCGTATGGGATATATTAGACATAAACCATTATTAGTAAGACTCTTGACAATATTCATCGGCTAATAATGGGTATAATCACATTAGACATATTCTTTGGGCCCAAAATTATGGTCACTCATTTTTACATATTGGATGCCCCTTTACATTTCAATATTTTATTAGGTAGATAATGGATCCATGATATGACAATTATACCCTCTACATTACTTAGATATGCTAAATTTATCCATGAGGGACATGAATACACTATCTAACTAGATGATGACCCATGTAAATATTATCAATTTCTAATGATGACTTCTCACATACACTTTGTTATCCCTTGTAGATGTAAACAACCTCTTAAAAAATCCATCATGGCCATCACCATGGAGAACTTTAAAGAAGAACTTAATCAATATGACGTCAAGGATGATCTCGGCTCTCATGTCTTTGAAGAATATGATGAGTGTGAATTTTAAGAATATTTTAATAATAATCTAGATCAAGTTAACTCTTTTCTATACATAGTTAGAGATGAAGTCAAGAAATCATTTACAATTATTCTACCTACATCTCATGTGGAATACCCTTTTCATCTTCCCAATCCTACATCTAGTATGCTTACATCTATTCTAGGTACAAGGGCACTTCTAGTTAGTTAACAAATTCCTATGTATATTCCACCTACTTCTACTACTTTTACATCACCTTTTGTGCACACGCATGAATCCCTAAATGACTCATCCGATATGTGTTCCCTTGTGCATATTGTTAACAATTTGCAAGATAAGGTGTTGCTGAATTAGAGAAGGTTGGTCTAATTATTCTCATGCCATGAATTCACATGCTCTACTTCAAAATATGTAAGCATATGAGGTGGATTCCTAGCCTTTTCCTATGGGTTTTGTTGTTCCTAAGATTTTTATTTATGAAGATAAAAGAGATCTAAAACAACATCTTTGATCCTTCCACACAACATGTTTGTATTACGTATATAATGATAATCTCCTTACCGAGCTATTCTCACAAAGTCTCAAAGACTACACCTATGCAATGGTTTATGACTTATCCCTTCAAAATTTTAGGTGTTCAATCCATTAGATGATATATTATTAGTACACTTCTTAATCAATATTGGCGAAAAATCATCCTATGCTCAAATGTAAATAAATAAGGAAGACTAACGGAATTATTAGTGCCTATGTGTTGTAATACAAGACAATGCTTACTAAGATTAATAATATACTTGCGGATAATGAGCTTCAAGATCTATTCACATAGAGTTTACTTTCAAACTTGCAAGAATCTATAATGTTTTCATTTTTTCAATGCTTTGAATAATTATTTCATACTCTCGGGATCAAGAATTCAAGCTTCTAGCTATGAACCAACTCAAGTATACATTGAATGCACAATTTGTGCCTCATATAAAGTTTCAAGGTAAACACTTGGATTTAAAGATAAATCTATCAAAAAAATATTGAAGCAAAAGTAACCATCAATTTTATATCTCAACCAAATAAGCTTCAACTATAAGACCCTTCGAGGAAGCAATTGACATGGCTACCTTCACAACGCATATTGTACTTAAACAACTACTTGAGTATAATCTCATGTATTTCCCTTCACGTATGGAGGTTGATATGAACAATCCTCAACCTAAATCATTTGATGGTAATTTATATTGTGACAATTATTGGTGTATTGGCCATTCTACAAATTGATGCTATAAGCTCAAACATGTCATTTAAGACCTCATAGATAATTAGAATATTGAATTTGAAACCAATCAAGAAGAATATAGACCATTAGTAAATGAGAATGCAAAGTTTAAAATATTCTAGGACCTGTTTCGTCCAACATATAAAAATTATGAGGGAAATCTTGAGGCTCATCATGCATACAAAAGTAATGTTATCCATTTTTATCCTTGGTAAAATGGATAGGCTGGAGAAAAGTGAACTTGGGAACTTGACAGAGTTTCATAGAAAATCTGGAGTATTTTAGGTAAAATTATATGTTTTAGATCATTTGTAAGTTATTTTGAGAAGTTTGGGATCATGTGGTGCATTTTTTCCTCTTCTCGGGTGTTAAAAGGATAAAAACACTTAGCTAATTTGTAGCAAAAATGGGTGAAATCAAGTGAAATCAGGTGAAATTGGATTTGGGATATTTTACTTCATTTTCTCTAACCCCTAGCTCAAAAAATTCCAAGAATTTAGAAAAATTGCAAAAATGGCCTCATGCAGTGTAGTGTGGCTCATTGAGGGTCAGGTGGAACAGGGCTTCTTGGAACTAGGTTTTCTATAGCCCCTTAGAGACTGATTTGTAAAGGGTTTGGAGGCAGGTGCTTCATATTGTAGAATTTTGGGTTATGGGAGGCCCAAAGGAACTAGTTCCATCAAGATTTGGGTTCCCCGCATCGGCCTACTTGCATTTGTAAAGGACATTAGGGCGGGTGGGCAATGTTTTTAATTACGGGCCAATCGGCTGCATCGGGCTTGATCGACCCGATTAGGAAGTCATGTGGTGGGGAGTTAGGTTCCCGCAAGTGGTAGGGAGATGAAATATAAAGGTTCAGGGAGTTATGTGGGTCGAGGTGGCCGTAAAGCACGATGGGGTGCGGGAACTAGTTCCCCGCGACAGTGAGAGATCCGATGTATAAGGGAGGTGATGTTGGTTGTGGGAAATAAGCAAAATCGGGCCCAAAAAGCACCCCAAACCTAGTTTTGCAGTGAATGAGGTTCCCGTGCCGCAAAAATATCTAAAAATGAAAGATATTGCACCTAGTATATTGCACACTGCAGGAAAATTATGAGAATAAGGCTGAAAAAATGGATTTTGAGCAAAAACGACACTCTAGATCCGCACCTCTATATCTTGGGATCCTAAACTCCATTTTTACAAAAATATGGTTGGATTTTTTTTTTCATCCTCTTCCTCATGAAATCATAAAAATGGAGATCGGGTGGGGTAGGCATACTAAAAGTTAGAAAACTATCTCAGATCAAGTGAACACTCCCAGTTCCAAAAAGAACATTAAATGAGGTTTTGGAGTCAAATTTCTTTGTCCATAAGGAAGAGAACATGGTGACATAGGTTTTTAGGGGTTCCCATCACTTTTGCAAGAGAATTAATGTATTTTGTTGGTGGTTGAAGAGGAAACTCAAGATCCTTCTCTCTTTCACTCATATATGGTAAAATGGAGCTCAGTTTTTAGAGAGACATCTCCATTTTTCTCCTCTCCTTCTTCACAGGTTGTTGTAGGTGTTGTGGGCTTCAAACCTTTCATTTTGAGAACTTGGAAAGATATTCATACCTCTTTTCTTGGTTATAATGGACTATGGCACTCATTGAAGCAATAAAATCAAGATTTGTGGTTATTTTGCAACCCTTTTCTTGCATTATCTGACCTCTACATTTCAACTTAAGATATATTGTGCATTTTAATGGTTTCTTGATGCTCTAGATGATTGTGTTTCAATGAAATGTTTTTGGGAATGTGTGTTGTAAACTGTGATGTCATAAATATCCTCTCTATCTCTATTTTTACTCCATTTTCATTCTTGGAGAGTGTTGAAACTACCCTTCTCTTGGTGTTATCACCTCCTTACTATAGGTTTTCTTAATTTTCATGCTCTCTCTCCCCTGGTCCCTTAGAAATAATACGATAGGATTAGATAGTTATGTTTCTTTCATTAGGAGTAGTTTAGCATTAGGATTAGGTAGAGGAACCAATCGTTTCTGGAGGTCCATCTCAAGTAGCAAGTCCCACACTTGAGAGATGGTCCAATGTTACCCAATTACACTGGTAGCTCATGCACACACATATGAAAAATCAAATGGTGCTGTAATTTAATGATAATAAGTACATTGTTCTCCTATATCCATCCATTGGATGCCATTATTGGAACCATCACTACTAGTCCACCTCCACAACCTACTATTGCATTAGATGAAAATGAAATCATGGATGATGTTTTAGAGAGAAATGAACTATACACTTAAGCATCAACTCATCCACGATGTTCAAATTGACATTGTTAGCTATGAAAATCTATGTAATATGACATTACTTAAATCTTTAGGTTAAAGTGAGGAACAATTATAGCCCACTTTTCATATTTTTAACAAACTTATCAATCATATTACATTTCCCATTCAAGTGGGGAGGCTAGCATCTCTACATTTTTCTTGGTTCTTTAGTGCATTGGGACGTGACATGTTACTAGGACATCCTTGGCTTTAAAGCTCCATTTTATCACTTTTAATATGTACAATTATGTTAAATTCATCTATTACAATGAAGTTGTCAAAATTAAAGGTATCCCTCATGAGTCTCCTTTTCCAATTCTAGATACTACTTCCATTCTACTCCTTGTGTAGAAATAATAAAGTAGCCTATACTCACCACATATATTCAAAAATTCCTAATCAAGTGATAATCACTCTAGTCGTATCACCTCTTCAACATAATCCCAATCAATATCACACATATATAATTCAAAGCCTTCTATTCAAGCACTATGATTGAAATGACCCATCCTATAACATAAGCTTAAAGTAATGCAATATTATATTTACTCCATTAAGGCATATGCCTTCTCCAAGGTCCATTTTCCGTTATCATGACATTTGGATGATACAAGAGACGATGGAATTTAGGATTATCACACACAATTAGACATGTTTCTTGCTTCTTCTCATCTATATGCCTTGGTCATTGAATAACACACTTTCAAACATTCTCAATGCTATAAAAATTAGAAAATACAAAACATTCAAATATTCTAAAAATACAAAATCAAGACTTGAGAATAACTTCAAATGCTATCTTCTACTTTATATATGTTGTTTGTCATATGATTTGATAGACAACATATTCAATTTTCAATACACACATGTTTCACGAGGTATATGAGCATAATGCATGATACACATGACTCTACATGGTTATAGATGTTGAAATTTCCCTTATTTAGGTGGCTTTTTTACCTAGGGATATTTTCTACACTATCAAATTCTTTTGTTCTATTTACTAGACATCTCTTTTCATTTCTTATTTACATATCATGGTTATGTTCATGGTTACATTGTGATATATGTTATCATCGGGATATTTAGGATAACACATGTGGATTATACATGACTATTATATCTTGTTCCATGTGCCTATTGGCTACATTCTATATGTTACTTTGTACATTGGGTTTCTCATTGGTTATCTTGAATGCCTAGAAAATTGGCCTATTGTATGTGTGTGTGACACTTTGATGTCCATTTTTGTATATGCAGAGACTTTTCTTGTATGGATTTTATCTTATTGTGCAGTGCATGTATGCAACACTTTTGTGTCCTTGTAAGAAAAATTATTTTTCTATGTGACATTGTGCATGAATTTTGGTGTGAGTTTGTATGTTTTTGGATTTTTACTCTTTATGTAAATGATTTATATCATACATTCTCTATCGGGTAAGTTCTACAAAAGATTTCCATCTACAACCACCTTCTATATGTTCCATCAATAATTATATTCCATAGCTAACATGGAAACACTTTAATTCTTTTGAATCTATTGATGCCCAAATTGTCCCTTAACAATTATGGGGCCATAAAATCAAATTTTAAAGCACGAGGATGCCTTTTGAGATATCAAGTGTGTTTTCTATTACCTAGTTGATTACATAGGCCATTTGCATACAACTAAATTAAGGGGAGATGACGTTTAGTGTTGTAAGCATGCATATTATTCAATTGTGTACTTACGTAACTAATTGTACACAATGAAGTGCATGCACAAGCCAATATTTTTCCACCATTATCATGCAAACCTTCTCGCACTACATCAGAATCCTCTTCCACAATTACTAATGGGAATGCAATTTTAGGCCTTGAGATTGATTGTATGAGTGTTTTTGTGTCTTGGATTGTAGGTATGTTTATAAGAAAGGAGGACAAGATTTTGTGACATTTTTTAGCTAAAGGTATTGTGTAAAAGACATAGCTAAAGGTTCCTATGGTCTATGTTCTAAATAGCAGAGAGAGTAGTGATGAGATGATCATAGAATACCGATGTCTTCAAAATTATGGTTTCTCACTTTAGAAGAATAAGAAATCTCCACGAGGATACCAAAGAAAACCTTTGGGACTACAGATCTTGATAAAGATCTTTGTGGCATTTAGATCTCCTATTAGTGAGTTTGATAATTAGCTCCACTATTTTTTCAAACATATTCTCATTGAAAATATCTTAAAAGGATGTAGTAGCCACTATGATATCAAACTGGGCCCTAATGTCATTATAAGCATTACATTCCAACATGAAATATTTCTTTGAATCCACTTTGCACCAAACTTGCAAAAGAATTTTTTTCTCTTCCCATACATCTTTAGGTCTTTTCCATCTTCTTGTTTCACACCGGAGATAATTTTCACATTGGAGATGATTGGAATTAGTTATTAATTGAGTTATGGAGATATTTGCTTTCCACGGGTTATTATCCCCCATAAAAACCTTTTGTTGATGATCACACATAGAGTTAAATTCCTCCAAATAATACCTCTTCTTTATCCCTAACAGATTTCACCACATAACTTGGTGGAATTTATATATAACAATTTTTATCTCTTGGATATTATTAGGACACACATTCAAGTAAATGTTCCTTTTTTAAAGCCATTTGTTTTTTGATTCATCCATGAATTCTTTCTTTTCCAAAAATCATTGAGGACAACCTTAGGACATCTACTACTTTCCATTTGCTCATTCCTTTTTAAATATGTTATGAGACGAACCATAACAATAACTTCTAGAGGTATAGCCCCCATTTCAACTAGAAGAATCTCATATGGGACCGAGATCTTTAATTTGAACTTGCTAATAATCATGCTTTTTTGAATCCTCTCTATAAACATATAAACCGTCGACATGGTCAATTATGACTAATCTGTCCCACATAATCTCTATCTAAATCCACATAATAATTAATAACAAGATTAATTATTATTAATCCATTTTTAATCATATTTAATATTTATCATTATTTATCATTTATCATAACATTCCATTATTAATCATCTTATTTCATCCCACATTCATCATTAATCCCTTTTATTTCATTATTATATCATATTATCCTAATAATCCCTATTAACATTTAATATTCCTATATATCTACCTACCCACCTACTACACATACCTACATCTAGCCTTTCGATGTAACCTCACCCCTAATCATAATTATTTAACTAAATCTAATCCTAATCCTAATCACATGAACCACCTATAAATATAGAGGCTTCTATTTCTGAAGCCTCTATAACCTTCTCCTTCTATTGAATTTTTAATTAAATAGAAGCTTATTCCCTCAATGAAGTTTTGAATTCAAATTCTAGAGTCTTCCACTCTATAATCCTCTAACCCTCACATGCATTCTTCACCCTTGATCTAAATCCAACTTGGCTTCATCCTAGCCATTGAATCCTCCACCCTTCAACTATAAATTGAGCTCTCCTCCTCTCTCGAGAGAAATTTAACACGTTCATAAAATACCTTTTTATTTTGAAAAAATCCATCATCCATCTTCAATCAATCCATCATTCATCTACAATCAATTCATCTTCATCAATCAAGCAATCTAAAGCAAAATCAAGGGGAGGTGTTGCTTGTGTGTCTCCACCAACATCTAAAGAAACCAACATCAATCCAAGAGAAAATCCAACACATCAAAGGAGGAGTTTTGAAATATTGTAGGTAAGTGCAGGTATAACTTCTCTCTCCTTTCAATCCATTGCTCTATTTGAGGTGTTGTTGAGAAGATTAGATTAGGAAGTAAGTTTGTTTGTTTTATCACATTTAACTCACTAATGTTTTTAACATATACATTTTGGTTCCCACCATGGGGACTAATCCCCACTTTAATCATTTTCCATCTTAGTTGATCCCTTGAACAAGTTCTCCAAGTTTCAAATACTTTTGTTACTGTTTACCCCTTAAAATTTGCAAATTTAGGTTCAAATTCTATTCCTAAGACGAAACAACTCTTTCTATGTGAAATGACACCTATGCTGCAACTAATTATTCCTTTTCACTAAAAGTGGTGCATATGATTTATTTTAGCATCTATTCATGAACTTTTGCACCTTTTCTAATACTCCTTTGTTGTGAAAACTTTGCAAATTTTTGCAAGTTTTGACCCTGAATCCATATTTTGTCACATAATGTCTCCTCTCGCACTTAATGTGACACCTATGCACTGTTTTAGCACATATGCACAAACTTTGGCACCTTTGAAAATACTTTAGAGCCTTTGTTCTTGCATAAAACCCTATTTTCCCCTATTTTGACCCTATTTTGGTATTTTTCATACATTGGTGCCTATGTTGCATATAATGACACCTATACCCTAAAGTGGAACCTTTTATATACTTTGGAGCATATTCAAAACTTTGGATCCTTTGCAAAAACTTTAGAGCCTTTGTTGCTATATGTTTTGTGGGCTTCAAACCTTTCATTTTGAGAACTTGGAAAGATATTCATACCTCTTTTCTTGGTTGTAATGGACTGTGGCACTCATTGAAGAAATAAAATCAAGATTTGTGGTTATTTTGCAACCCTTTTCTTGCATTATCTGACCTCTACATTGCAATTTAAGATATTTTGTGCATTTTAATGGTTTCTTGCATGCTCTAGATGATTGTGTTTCACTGAAATGTTTTTGGGAATGTGTGTGTTATAGACTGTGATGTCATAAATATCCTCTCTATCTCTATTTTTACTCCATTTTCAGTTTTGGAGAGTGTTGAAACTACCCTTCTCTTGGTGTTATCACCTCCTTAGTGTAGGATTTCTTCATTTTCATGTTCTCTCTCTTCCCGGTCCCTTGGAAATAATATGATAGATTAATAGTTGTGTTTCTTTCATTAGAGTAGTTTAGCATTAGGATTAGGTAGAGGAACCAACTGCGTCTCTCGGAGGTCCATCTCAAGTACCAAGTCCCACAACTTGAGATATGGTCCAATGTTACCCTATTACACTTTGGTAGCTCATGTACACATATATGAAAAATCAAAGGGTGATGTAATTTAATGATAATAAGTACATTGTTCTCCTATATCCATCCATTGGATTCCATTATTGGAACCATCACTACTATTCCACATCCACAACCTACTATTGCATTAGATGAAAATGAAATCGTGGATGATATTTTAGAGAGAAATGAACTATACACTTAAGCATCAACCCATCCACGATGTTCAAATTGACATTGTTAGCTATGAAAATCTATGCAATATGACATTACTTAAATCTTTAGGTTAAAGTGAGGAAAAATTATAGCCTACTTTTCATATTTTAACAAACTTATCAAACATATTACATTTCCCATTCAAGTGGGGGAGGCTAGCATCTCTACATTTTTCTTGGTTCTTTAGTGCATTGGGGCGTGACATGTTACTAGGATGTCCTTGGCTTTAAAGCTCCGTTTTATCACTTGTAATATGTACAATTATGTTAAATTCATCTATTATAATGAAGTTGTCAAAATTCAAGGTATCCCTCACGAGTCTCCTTTTCCAATTCTAGATACTACTTCCAATTCTACTCCTTGTGTAGAATAATAAAGCAACCTATACTCACCACATATATTCAAAAATTCCTAATCATGTGATAATCACTCTAGTCATATCACCTCTTCAACATAATACCAATCCAATATCACGCATATATAATTCAAAGCCTTCTATTTCAAGCACTATGATTGAAATGACCCATCCCATAACATAAGCTTAAAGTAATGCAATATTATATTTTACTCCATCAAGGCATATGCCTTCTCCAAAGTGGTCCATTTTCCTTTATCATGACATTTGGATGATACAAGAGACGATGGAATTTAGGATTATCACACAAAATTAGACATGTTTCTTGCTTATTCTCATCTATATGCCTTGGTCATTGAATAACACACTTTCAAACATTCTCAATGCTGAAAAAATTCAAAAATACAAAACATTCAAATATTCTAAAAATACAAAATCAAGACTTGAGCATAGCTTCAAATGCTATCTTCTACTTTATATATGTTGTTTGTCATATGATTTGATAGACAACATATTCAATTTTTCAATACACACATGTTTCACGAGGTATATGAGCATAAAACATGTTACACATGACTCTACATGGTTATAGATGATGAACTTTCCTTATCTAGGTGGCTTTGTTTACCTAGGGATATTTTCTACACTATCAAATTCTTTGTTCTATTTACTAGACATCTCTTTTCATTTCTTATTTACATATCATGGTTATGTTCATGGTTACATTGTGATGTATGTTATCATCGATATTTAGGATAACACATGTGGATTGTACATGACTATTATATCTTGTTCCATGTGTCTATTAGTGACATTCTATATGTTATTTGTACATTGGGTTTCTCATTGGTTATCTTGAATGCCTAAAAAATTGGCCTATTGTATGTGTGTGTGACACTTTGATGTCCATTTTTGTATTTGCATTAGTAGCATTTTCTTGTATGGATCTTAGCTTATTGTGCATGAATGCGACACTTTTGTGTCCCTTATAAGAAAAATATATTTTCTATGTGACATTGTGCATGAATTTTGGTGTGAGTTTGTATGTTTTTTGGATTGTTACTCTTTATGTGACATGATTTATATCATACATTCTCTATTAGGGTAAGTTCTACAATATTTCCATCTACAACCACCTTCTATATGTTCCATCAATAATTATATTCTATAGCTAACATGGACACACTTTAATTCTTTTGAATCTATTGATGCCCAAATTGTCCCTTAACAATTATGGGGCCATAAACTCAAAATTTTAAAGCACGAGGATGCATTTCAAGATATCAAGTGTGTTTTCTATTACCTAGTTGATTACGTAGGCCATTTGTACACAACAAAATTAAGGGGAGATGATGTTTAGTGTTGTAAGCATGCATATTATTCAATTGTGTAATTACGTAACTAATTGTACATGATGAAATGCATGCACAAGCCAATATTTTTTCACCATTATCATGCAAACCCTCCTATGCACTACATCAGGAATCCTCTTCCACAATTACTAAATGGGAATGAAATTTTTTTCCTTGAGATTAATTGTATGAGTGTTTTTGTGTATTGGATTGAAGGTATGTTTATAAGAAAGGAGGGACAAATTTTGTGACATTTTTAGCTAAAGGTATTACACAAAAGGTATAGGTAATGGTTCATATGGCTTTGGGCTAAAGAGCAGAGATAGTAGTGATGAGATTATCATAGAATACCGATGTCTTCAAAATTATGGTTTCTCACTTTAGAAGAATAAGAAATGTCCACGAGGATATCAAAGAAAACCGATGGGACTACAAATATTGCTAAAGATATTTCGGCATTTAGATCTCCTATTAGTGAGTTTGATAATTATCTTCCCTATGTTTTCAACCATATTCTCATTGAAAATATCTTAAAATGATGTAGTAGCCACCGTGATATCAAACTGGGCCCTAATGTCATTATAAGCATTACATTCCAACATGAAATATTTCTGAATCCACTTTGCACCAAACATGCAAAAGAAATTTTTTTCTCTTCCCATACATCTTTAGGTCTTTTCCATCTTCCTGCTTCACACCACGAGATAATTTCCACACCGAGATGATTGAAATTAGTTCTTAATTGAGCTATGGAGATATTTTCTTTCCACATGTTATTATCCCCCATAAAAACCTTTTGTTGATGATCACACATAGAGTTAAATTCCTCCAAATAATACCTCTTCTTTATCCTAATGGTTTTTACCACATAACTTGGTGGAATTTATCTATAAAAAAGTTTTTATCTCTTGGATATTATTAGGACACACATTCAAGTAAATGTTCCTTTTTAAGCCATTTTTGTTTTGATTCATCCACGAATTATTTCTTTTCCAAAAATCATTGAGGACAACCTTAGGACATCTACTACTTTCCATTTTCGCAATCCTTTTAAAATATGTTATGAGACAAACCATAACAATAACTTCAAGAGGTATAGCCCCATTTGAACTAGAAGAATCTCATGTGGGACCGAGATCTTTAATTTGAACTTGGTAATAATCATGCTTTTTGAATCCTCTCTTATAAACATCTAAATCGTCGACATGGTCAATTATGACGACTAATCTATCCCACATCATCACTATCTAAATCCACATAATAATTAATCACAAGATTAATTATTATTAATCCATTTTTAATCATATTTAATATTTATCATTATTTATTGTTTATCATAACATTCCATTATTAATCATCTTATTTCATCCCACATTCATCATTAATCCCTTTTATTTCATTATTATATCATATTATCCTAATAATCCTATTAACATTTAATATTCCTATATATCTACCTACCCACCTACCCTACACATACCTACATCTAGCCTTTCGATGTAACCTCACCCCTAATCATAATTATTTAACCCAATCTAATTCCAATCCTAATCCTAATCACATGAACCACCTATAAATATAGAGGCTTCTATTTCTAGAAGCCTTTATAACCTTCTCCTTCTATTGAATTTTTAATTAAATAGAAGCTGATTCCCTCAATGAAATTTTGAATTCAAAATCTAGAGTCTTCCACTCTATAATCCACTAATCCTCACATGTATTCTCCACCCTTGATCTAAATCCTACTTGGCTTCATCCTAGCCATTGAATCATCCACCCTTCAACTATAAATTGAGCTCTCCTCCGCTCTAAGAGAAAGTTAACAAGTTCATAAAAAAATTTTTATTTTGAAAAAATCCATCATCCATCTTCAATCAATCCATCATTCATCTACAATCAATTCATCTTCATCAATCAAGCAATCTAAAGCAAAATCAAGGGAAGGTGTTTGCTTGGTATCTCCACCAACATCCGAAGCAACCAACATCAATCCAAGAGAAGATCCAAAACTCAAAGGAGGAATTTTGAAATATTGTAGGTAAGTGCATGTATAATTTCTCTCTCCTTTCAATCCATTGCTCGATCCGAGGTGGTGTTGAGAAGATTAGATTAGGGAAGCAAGTTTGTTTGTTTTATCACATTTAACTCACTAAAGTTTTTAACATATAAATTTTGGTGCTCACATGGGGAATAATCCCCACTTATAATAATTTTCCATCTTAGTTGATCCCTTGAACAAGCTATCCAAGTTTTAAGAACTTTTGTTACTATTTACCCCTTAAAATTTGCAAATTTCGTGTTCAAATTCCGTTCCCTAAGCATGAAACAACTCCTTTTCTATGTGAAATGGCACCTATGATGCAAATAATTATTCATTTTCCCTAAAAGTGGTGCATATGCTTTATTTTAGCATCTATTCATGAACTTTCACACCTTTTCTAATACTCCAATGCCTTTATTGTTTTAAAACTCAAAATTGCAAATTTTTGCCAGGTTTTGACCCTAAATCCATATTTTGTCACATAATGTCTCATCTACACTAAATTTTGCACCTATGAGTTGTTTCAACACCTATGCACAAACTTTGGTGCCTTTGAAAATACTTTAGAGCCTTTGTTCTAACATAAAACCTGTTTTTTCCTTTTTTTGCCCTATTTTGGTATTTTGTCATACATTGGTGCCTATGATGCATATAATGACACCTATACCCTAAAGTGAAACCTTTATATACTTTGGATCATATGCAAAAACTTTGGATCCTTTGCAAAAACTTTAGAGCCTTTGTTCTAGCTTAAAAACCCTATTTTTTTGTCTATTTTTGACCCTATTTTGGTCTTTTGTCATACATTGGTGCCAATGCTGCACAAAATGATGCATATGCCCTAAATTGGAATATTTATGTACTTTTGATCATTTTCCATAATTTGGCACATTTGACTTGTCAATTAACACCTTTTGCGAATCATAGTTGTAAACTTCCATAACTAACAATCTAACTTTGTTTTTAAGCGTTTTGGTGACTTTTAATAAATTCCAACATTTTGTTTTCACACATTTATTACAAAAACAAGGGGATATTTCTTCCATTTTTATATTTATCTATTCTTTTTTATTGTAATATTCAAAACTACTAATTCTTTTGTTTTGCAGCTTGTTTAGTGCAAGATATTTGGTTCAAAAATTAAACTACTAATCCTTGTTTTGTAGGGCCTCCTCTTGAAGACTCAATCATCAAACTAATAATATTTATAATTTCATTTTATCATCTAATTATCTTGTATTTATCATCCTTTTGTGTGTTTCTTTTTTTCTTGTTCATCCAAAGGCATAACTATGTATGCTCTCCTCTCGCATCCTAAGATGATCTTGAGGATCAAAAGCGGCTAGCCTTCCATTTTAATTTTTTAGGGGAAATGTGATGTGGAATTGATATCCATGCACTTTCCATAGTCCTAGGGGTATCCTAATTGTGGGCTTCATCTCCATGCATGTAGACACACCCCGTGTTCCTAAGGGTATATAAATTCAAGGACAATTGTCGTTATTGGCTAAGTGTTTCCTTGTTTTAAGAGCGGCGTGAAGTGAGGGGATTCCACGTCCCAAAACCCAAGCCTTAGACAAAATTCTTGCAACACAAAATTGGGCCCCACATACTGCAAGGAATATCGGGACTCCCCTAGTGAGCCTATTATCCTAGATTAGGTAGCCCTTTTGGGAGGATATCAAGCTATAGTGCAAGGAGGCCACACTCCCTAAGATCTCTCGCTAGCCAACCCCACATTGGCACATATGTGGAGATCCAATTTTGGAACCATCGTCAGTGTGTGGTATTTAAAGTGAGCTATATCTTGATTGCAATCCCACTTGAATAGTTAGGTTGTGGTTGTGTTTTGTAACTTCTTGAGTGTTTTTTCAAAACATATATATAAATCCTCACACATAACTCCCTTTACTATCATATTGTACATCTATCATTCCCCCTTTTAATCCATGTAATTTTAACCATGATATAATCCCCTGCATATCCTATTAAAAATGGCCTTTGATCCATCATCCCCATCTTCTCAAAACCAACATCCAAACACCTACCTCTTTTATAAATCCATCAACCAAGCTATTCCATTATCCCCCACCTTTCAAAGTCAATCATCTCATTTTGACCATGAATTCCCACACTATCCTACACATTAACAAACAAATATCAAATATAACATCCTACCTCAACTAACCCTCTCCTTGCCATCCAAATCAACCATCCCAAATCGATCCTAACATCCTAAAAACCATCCAAGAACTCGGTCAACAAATATTATCTCTTAAAACAAGTATCAATCAATCACCTCCTAAACCATTATCCCCCAATCAACCCCATCCACAATTCCCCTTTCTAAGATCCCTACCCTCACCCCATTGACTTCCTCTTTGAGGAACCCAAATCATCTCAATCCACACCCGACCTAATCAACATAAACCACCATCCCCAAAATCCAATTACATCAACTTTGACCACCTCACTAACTTTGACCTAGACCAAGAGGACCTCCTTTATGTCCTCACTAATCTAGCCACCAATCCAAATCCCACACAACCATCCCAAACCCCAACCTCGTAAACCCCTATCAATCTTCATGACCTACACATTACTCCCATAAAAATCATGTGGATAATCCAACCCCATCCAAAATCTCAACCCCTAAATCTAGTCATCATATAACCTATAATTGAGTCCCATTCACATACCCACAAAAAATCCAAATAACTTAACCCAACCTTACTATCACCATCCTTGTCACCTTCATCACCCCAATCCGATCCTATGGACTTTCTCCTAGATAGTTCCTCATCCGCCATCAAATTCAGCCTATAATCCTATTTCATCCCCTCCATCACCTACGTTTAAAACTATCTCATCCAACGTGAATTCTAAGCCATGTCATCCCCTTCTATCCCCACTCCTAAACCATCTAATGTGGCTCTTACGCCACCCTCATCCCCTCTCTAAACCTAATCCTATCTTAACCCCTTCATCACCCGAATCTAACACTATCCTATCCTCTAATCCTATTTCATTTCCACCATCCAAAAATATCTAACATGAATCCTAAGTCACCAACTCTTACACCTAACAAACCCAATCCCAATCCTACTATATCTAATGAGGCTCCTATATCACCTTCATCTACTTCACCTCCTATATAGACCAAATTCAATGTGTTCCCTACACCACACCCATCCCCCAAATATCCTTCATCCCTAACATCACCCAAATCTAATGTAACCCCCATATCACAGCCATCCCCTTCATATAAATCTACCCCATCCCCTTCATCTACATCTATCAATCCCAAACAATCTAAGCATAATCCAAAACCCTCTACCTTAAAACTACATAATCCAACTAATCCCAAATCCACCAAATCTACTTCAGCCTCCAAGCCTAAACCCTCCACTTTTCCCCTCAAGCCTAATCCATCCCCTTCATCTTCTAATAAACAACAATCTAATTCAAATTATAAATCCACATCAACCAAAACATCTCATTATCCACCCAATCCTTGCACCTTTACTTACTACTCCCCCATACCATTTAACCAAACTACTTCACTCCTTTAGGATAATCCTTGACCACCATCTTCCATCATCTCAAAAATTCAACATGATCATCCACCCCCCAATAAAATCACATGATCAAAACCTTCCCAAACCATCTTGATATTAAGAACAATATTAACGTGACTTCCATTGCACCCATGGACATTCGACCAATCATTGTATGTAATTTAGGTCTTATGTCCAAAACCTCATTAACCAAGGGATTATTATCCTTGTACCTCTTTATCCACCACCTTTCCATCCCAATCCTCTCCCTAACCATCACCCACCATCCAAATCTCACTCAATATCCAAACATCATCAGCCATCCAAATCTCATCATATATCCAAACATTCCTCACCGAACAAAAACCAAAACAAATATCACCTTCCATCCTTTTTTACCTCTTAGTGGATGACAAAACTACAACCCTCGTCTCATGATGACCACATGGCATCATCTTCCCCATCCAATTCATATATTATTGCCAAAAATATGTTCACTAATATGAAACATCGAGGAAAAGGCTTAGGAATCCATGAACAAGGCATTCAAGAACCCATCTTCCTTTATCAAAATCCATGTTGCTTAGGATTAGGGTATAAACCTAAAAACATCCCTCCCACTACTCCAACACAACCATTTCTACTACTCCTCTTTTTGATCCTACCATCGCAACTACTCAATCCAATCACAACTCATTTAATCTCCCTAAAATACCAAACACCTTAAAATAGATTGAGCTCATAATTCATCACCTATGCACATATGTTCTTAACTTCCCACCCATCCTCCTTCCATCCAACATCTCCATCTCTTTGAAATCCATTATTATTATCACAACCATTAATATCCTCTTCTAATCCTTTCATTTTAACACTCGATCAACTTCATCACACATGTTGTAAGACAATAGTACCCACTACAACTATGTGACCTTGGTCTGTCATTACCTCTAACATCCAAGAACAATTTTCCTCCTAGAGATCTACACATTTTAACACACTAAATAAACTAGTGGTGAATACCCTTGGGTGTGTCTGTTAACACTCTAGCCAATGTCATCTCCACACTCATTTCCATACCCCATCAAGCCACCAATGATTTTTAACCCTTATGAGTTTGCAAGAGAGTGGAACCTCTTTATGCAAAAATACATCCAAAATATCAAAAAGTAAAAGCAAAAATCATATCAAAATTAAAATATCAAATAAAATCCACCTCAAGAATCTCTCTAGGGGTGTTTCTAACAACTCTACTAGGGCTATGGATGCCTAGCTGGTAGTAGAGAAATGTTGTGATAAGAATCATATGCATCTCCATTGGGGATATGGATGCAGGTGGTAGCGATCAATGCATGAATTAACCTTCCATTCACCCTCCATCCACCTATTTGACTTAATCACTCCCTATAAATTGGATAGTTTTTCTTCACATACTACCCATTAAGTCTTCACTTCAAGCGGTAATTAACCATCAAAATCACACACACTTTGATCTTGCAGAGACATAGGGCTCACATGTTGCCAAGTATTGTTTAGACCTTGGTCACACTTTTATTTTAGTCCAACTCTTTCCTTATAACATGGGCCATTCGGCTCATCTTTTGTTCATCACTAACATCCACATCCTTTTTACCTTGGATCTAACATCCGTTGGCAAATAATGATCCTTTCATTTTCATCCAATCCTCCTCATGTCCCTTTTCAATCTGTAATCATCATGACAGGGGCAGCCTTAATACCATCCACTGGGGGCATTATCCATTTTAGATACCCCTCACTTCCCATCCTACCCTACACCTGGGGAAAATCAAACCCATCCATCCATCCACACAAGCCACCCTACTTTACACTTGGGGGCACACCACATCTAACCCAACCCCTATACATGGGGGCATATCTTATTATCTTACATATCCCCCATCTTATCCTATACCACATCCCTCATCATATCTATCTCCCATCCCACATCCCATCTAATCCTAACTTATCAACCAATCCCTATCCTATCCAACCTATCCAATTTCCCTCAATCCTTCCCTTTCATCCTACCCAAACACGCTTTGGGACTTATAAGAGAAATTCACATCCCACCTTACATCTCTTCCCATCCCCCACAAGCTATCCATCCTCGAATCCTTTCATCTTCCCTATCCTCAGTCATCCCCCATCCTAAATCCATCATCAAACCTCTCCAACATCAAATAATCTAAACATCCAAAATCCAAAATCTAAAAATCAAAACATTCAAAAATCCATACAAAAATTCAATATGTGTTTTTACTCATGTGTGTTTGCTTGTTTGTCTGCATTTACATTTTTGCTAATGATATGAGGCCTCTTTTGTTTCTTTTTCTTTACAAGGTCCAATTATACGAGGACCATATTTTTACATTAATCTATCCAATGATATGAGGACAAGGGTGTTGGAAATCAAGACATCATGGTCTTAATACCTTGGTGCATCTTGCTTTATGCCATATCATTAATCACAACTGCTAATGATGATAACAATGGGAACTTTATGGTAGCACACCCCCTTCTATCATCATCTTTTAGCCTTATCATCATCCACACCTAATCCTCATCATCATCTAATTATCTAACCTCCTCATCCCCCTATCTAATCAATCCTTTATCAATCAATCAATATCCACATCCAAATCTTATCATCTCACATCCAACATCCAAAATCCTCACCCCCTGGCTGGGGCATCTTCTAACATTCTCTTATCAATCAAAATCGAACATTATTTCTCATCACTTCATCAATCATCATCTTAATCCTCTCCTCATCAATATCTTATTATCCAAATCAATCCAAAAGCAACTCCTTATTCTCTTCAATCTTCTAATCCTCCAAATCCAACATCCTATACCCTATCTTCTTATCCAATCAATCAAACCTCAAATGTAACATCCTCAACTCCCACATCATCACATCTAACATCATCAAATCCAACATCCTCACCCAAATCTTCTAGCCTAACCCCTTGATTGGGGCATCCTCTAATCCACCAATCCTAAATCTTCACCCTTGTCATACATCGTTGACTGGGGCATCCTATACTTCAAAATCCAATATCTCCTAATCCTCTCAATCTTCAAATATTCTCATCCTCTCAAACTTATCATATGAATCCTCAAATCTTCTCATCCTTATCTTATCCTCTGAATCCTCAAATATTCTCATCCTCTCATCCTCATCCTTCTCATCCTCAAATATTCTCATCTTCTCATCCTCTAATCCTCTCTCATCTACTAACTTGGGTCTCTCCTCTTTTCAAGTGGTTACCCAACTCGTTCCTCCTACCTAACCCCTCGAGGGGGCATCATATCACCATCATAACATCTTTTCTTATTTTTCTTTGAATGATCATTGCTATGTAATAACCATTCAAAGAGGGAAAAAAATGTAGACATCTAAACTATCGACATGGTCAATTATGACTAATCTCCCCATATCATCACTATCTAAATCCACATAATAATTAATCACAAGATTAATTATTATTAATCCATTTTATCATATTTACCCTTTTATCATTATTTATCATTTATCATAACATCATTAATCATCTTATTTCATCCCACATTCATCATTAATCCCTTTTATTTCATTATTATATCATATTATCCTAATAATCCTTATTAACATTTAATATTCCTATATATCTACCTACCCACCTACCCTACACATAACTACATCTAGCCTTTCCATGTAACCTCACCCCTAATCATATTTATTTAACCTAATATAATTCTAATCCTAATCACATGCTCCACCTCTAAATCTAGAGGCTTCTATTTCTAGAAGCCTCTCTAACCTTCTCCTTCTATTGAATTTTTAATTCAATAGAAGCTTATTCCTCAATGAAATTTTGAATTCTATAGTCTTCCACTCTAGAATCCTCTAATCCTCACATGCATTCTCCACCCTTGATCCAAATCCAACTTGGCTTCATCCTAGCCATTGAATCCTCCACCCATAAACTATAAATTGAGCTCTCCTCCCCATGAGAGAAAGTTAACAAGTTCATAAGAAACCTTTTCTATTTTTTTCAAACAATCCATCATCCATCTTCAATCAATCCATCATTCATCTACAATGAATTCATCTTCATCAATCAAGAAATCTAAAGCAAAATCAAGGGGAGGTGTTACTTGTGTAAATCCACCAACATCTGAAGCAACCAACATCAATCAAGAGAAAATCCAACACATCAAAGGAAGAGTTTTACAATATTCTTGGTAAGTGCATGCATAATTTATCTCCCCTTTCAATCCATTGCTCTATCTGAGGTATTGTTGAGAAGATTAGATTAGGGAAGCAAGTTTATTTGTTTTCTCACATTTAACTCACTAATATTTTTAACATATATGCTCTTAAATTGTTTCCATATTGAGTTTGAAATGTTGCTAGCCCAAACCTCACATCTATAAAACACCATTGGAGTTACTAAAATCCCAAAAAAGTCTACATAGTTTCTCCCACATTTGTTTTGGAAAACATAAAATATCTCCACCCACCTAAAATTCTCTTTTTCTATGAATCTCCCAATTGATATTTTTATTAAAGTCAAACCAAAGATATTTATACTTTGTTACTTTCTCTAAAATGTTTCCATCGAAATATAAATCATACTTGAGTTATTTTATTTCTATTGAGAAGATCATGATCTTGGAATTATTTGTGTTGACTTGCATCCCCACCTCTTTGAAAAAGTTCTCAAGTGCACATACATGATTTTGAGGCCTTGAGCGGACCTGAAAATCAAGATAAGATCATCAACATAAAGGAGAAGTCTTACAACATACTCTCCTAGGCGAACACCATCTTCACTCTGCATATTTAACCATTCCTCAAGTTTGTCGATATATAGGCCAAATAAAGTAGGTGATAATGGGCATCCTTGTTTAACCCCAATATCACTCTTGAAACTTTCTAAGATACCAATTTGAGTTCTAATTTTGACTCGTACCTTTTCATAAAGTCTATGAACAATTGCTCTGTGATGCATTGGAATACCAAGCTCCTTCATTCTATCCCATAGCTTGTTCCTAGGAACTATGTCAAAAGCCTTCTTGAAGTCAACAAAAATAACAATAAGCTTCCTCTTTATCATTCCAAACTTTTTCAATAATGTGCCTCAAAGTGATACCATGATCTATTGTTGAATACTTAGGTCTAAACCATGCTTGCCCTTTTTCTCTCTTACCTTTTTCTTCTACCCACTTGCTGATTCTACATTTAACCATGCCACTAAATTTTTTGAAAAAATGGGTTGATCATGATGGTTCTATAATTAGAAGGATTGTTAACATCTCCACTCTTAAAAAGAGGTATCACAAGACTAGTAGTCCAATCTCTAGGAAAACCTTGTTGAATGATGTTGTTGAATATGTCGACAATGTGAGGAGCGAGAAATTATTTCCCCCATTTTAAATATTCTACTTGAAACTCATCCAAGTCTTTTGATTTTCCAACCCCCAATTTCATAATACCCTCTTCAACTTCTTGCACAATAAAAATCTTTGTTGTCATGTTGACCAAAGGGGGCCTTCAACTTCTGGATCCTGCTCATAAAGTTGTTTTGCAAACTCAAACCACTGATTGGCTATGATATTGTTGTCATCTGTATGTTTTTTCTTTGATTGAAGCTCCTTCCAAAATACTTTTGGGTTATGTTTCCCTAAGTGTATAAGCTCTTCCCTCCTTATGGTCATGAACTCATTTTTTTTTCTTTATGATCTGTTTGTACAACTTTGTGTTCAACTTCTCTTTTCTGTTTTTAATAGCTCTCCTTGCCACTTTACAATCCTCATCAAACCATCTATTTACCGAAAACAATTTGTTTGCTTCTTATTTTTGTTCTTTTACAACTTGTAAGGGCCTTCTTAATTATGTTTGTTAACTCATAACTTTTAAGGCCTTGTGATCTTACTTTCCCCTCTTGCATTAAGCGACTCAATGCCACTTGAAGATATCACAATTTTCTTGTGTTACAAGAATCCTTCCCTTTTCTAGAAGATGTTGAGATTGTTCTTTCCTTGTGAGCTGATTCTTTCTCAACCAATCTACCACTATGGAAATTAGATTATGATCCGACTTTAGGTCCCTGATAGAATCATCAATCTCCACTTCTTTTATCCTGTTGATTAAACTTTGCGAGAAAATTACATAATCAACAACACTTGCCCCATTGTAAGTTTTACAAGTAAAATTTCCAGATTTATGCCATCTTTCCATACCATTGCAAATAATCAAATCAAACATGCCACAAAGAGTTAATAATTCTTCACCAAAATGATTAATGTCCTTGTTGTCTTCCAACCATCTTGCCCATTGCTGATTATCTTCTTCCATGAGCCATAGCAGATTATGGTTCTCCTTACTACTCCAAGTGTTAGCTTGCTCATTTGCAGTCCTCGCATTGAAATCACCTAAAAGAAGAACTTCCCCTTGTTGTGAAAACTCTGAAATATCTTTCTTTAGGGCTGCATAAGGATCTTTCCCATCTAGCCCACCTTTTTATATACTTTTACATAAGGATCTTCTTCTTCTTCTTATTTGAAATAGTATCCCAATGGGTTGAGATGATATACATGGATTTGAAGATCACATTACAACATTTCACATCTTGATTAAAATGCATAAGAAAAACCAATTTTTTTGTAGTGTGCATGCCATGAAACATAGTCAACATTTTGAGAGCTCTATGGCTTAGAATTGACCATGTATCAATTTTTATTTGTGGTTTAATTCAACATATGCAAAGGAAATAAGAGTGTGAGGATTTATATGCGGATAAATTTTATGTTAAAATGGAGCATGAGACTTACTCTATCTTTTGGCTAAGTATTCAACGAAGAATATTAATGCAAAAATGGCTAAGTATGAAAAGTCTTGGTAAGGATATTAGATATTTCCAAGTGGCATGATCGTATACATGTAGAAGGTAAAGATTACTATTGGAAAAGTCCTTTATATTAAAATACAAAAGTGTTATAACCTTCGCAGAAACCAGATAACTCATGGTCCACAAAACATAAATGTCTAAAAGGAAATAAGAGCATGCCATTAAGGCAACCAAAAAGAAACAAAATTAAAGAGGCAAAAAATTAAGCACATAGGGTAACAACACTGGGAGGTGGTGTAGGATAATCCTTAGGAAAATGAAGCCCTCGGTAGGTGGCTCCTCAGATGAAGGATCAATTGTCTAGCCATCGTGATTTGGCATTTTAAACTCAAAGGTACCATAATACATCAACTAGTTGGCAGAGAACCTTCAAAATTGGCTCCTTTGGGTGGAGAGTTCCAGTTAGAGGAGTTGGCCACAAAATTTCCTCAAGGTGGTAGATCCCAGCTTGGTCCATAAGTGGACAAAGTAGGATGACCTCGAGGATGTTGGTGTGTATTATTTTCCACATCATTAGGTGAGTCATCTCACTTAGGTGAGATCATAGGTCCACGTGTCATTTAGGGGTCATCATGATATTCTCTTACATGTCAGTGTGTCATATGCATCATTGGGAGTTACACTTATATTCTAGGAATGTAACTCCCCTCTCCACTCGAGTTGTCATGATTGCAGCACTGGGGGTTACTTAACACCTCCTATTTGTACACCCCTTTAGATCTATGAGATAGAGGAGAGTTTTGGATTGTAACGAGGTTCTTCCCATGTTTTGAATCTTTTCATGCACATTCGATTGATGCTTGCTCCTCCCGAGATCTCTTCATGCTATCGCTCACATGTCTGCTGATGTGCATATTGTCCCTCATGATCCCCTTCATGCTGGTTTTAAACCCTCTTAAATGGTATCGAGACATAAGGGACAACGTGAACCAAGGTGAGATCCTCTCTTGGTTGTAAGAGGGTTTAAAACCCATAAGCGAGATCACGAGGGACAACGTGCACATCAATGGACATGCGAATGGTAGCGTGAAGAGATCTCGGGAGGAGCGAGCATCAACCGAATGTGCATGCAAAGATTTGAAACACGAGAAAACCTCGTTACAATCCACAAACTCTCCTCTATCTCATAGATCCAAAAGGGTGTACATATAGGAGGTGCTGAGTAACCCCTAGTGCTACAATCATGACAACTCGAGTGGAGAGGGGGAGTTACATTCCCATAATAGAAGTGTAACTCCCAATGATGCATATGATGCTTGACTAACGACGTGTAAGAGAATATCATGATGACCCCTAAATGACATGTGGACCTACGATCTCACCTAAGTGATATGACTCACCTAATGATGTGGAAAATAATACACACCAACAACCCCCATTCATCAAACTTAGGATGAGGCGGGTAAGTCGAAATGAGAGAAATGGGTCCCGGCACAAAGCTCCGATGAGGTACCCACGTACAAAAAGAAACTCTCGAAAAGTGGAGTAAAAGGAGAAAACCTAGTGGGAAAAAACCCCCCCAAAAGAGAGACAAGTCCACTCTCTAATCTAAGAAAGATGCCAAAGATGGGTCCTGACCATAGACGAGCCTGTAAAGGTACCCATGTACAAAGAGGCAATCTCTCGGAAAGAAGAAGAAGAGAGAAGAAGAGGCGGACCAGAGGAATGCGAGAAGATACCATGGACGGATCTGAAATCAGCAGCTCTAGGAGGTCTCCCAAAATAATGTCGATGATGAGATCCTCTTCCTCTGGATTGAAGAAGAGCCATATACACCAAACTATGTGCCTGCCCTTAGGAAGGACAGAAATGATGTGTTGGAAGTCCGCCCACTCCATGAAGGAAACTAAAGGCAGCAACACAAAGAACTTTGAGTCTGGTCCACGAAAGTGTGACATAGGTCTAGCAGTCAGAGAGTGCATGGAAAGAGAGTTTCAAATTCCACGCACAATGCCGACCAAAGAATAGTATTTTTTAATCAAGACAATGAACAAAGGAACCGAAGGCAATGTCATGAGTGTAGAACTGTCAGAGTGTGATGAGTGAACACCCACAAAAAGGATGCCCAAGTGATTTGAAGGTAACAGAACCCCCACAATAGAAAAGGGATCCACAAGCAAGGGTGGATCAATGAAGGTCTCTGGAAAAGTGGAAGTGGTAAGAGTCCTAAGAAGGGAACTCCCAACAACGGAGATAATGAACTCCTATGAAATACTTGTAGATGGATGACAAACTCAGTAGTGCATCACAAGTGTAATATATGAAAAGACGACAAAGGTCAGGAAGATACTCATCCCAATGAGGTGGCTCAATAAATAGAAGAGTGATGTCAGATAGGTATGAGTCATCCAATGAAGGTAGAGGAGTGAAAGGGGCCTCACACACTAAAGGTGGAAAAGAGGCGGGTGTGATGACCCAGCTATGATGTGATGAGGCCTAGTAGGATACTGCTCGATATCTGATGAGATGGGAGGGGTGAAAACACTCTCTAGAATAGTGAGAGGAGGAGAAGAGTCCTCCATAGTACTCTCAACATCGAACCGGGTGCACAATCGTCATCATCGAAATAGAACCAAATGAGTCCGTAATCGGAACAGCTACCATCACACGAAGAAGAAGAGGAGACCACTGAATCCAATCAGTGTTCAAAATCAAGCAACAATAATGGCGGTATATGTGAAGGGTCTCATAGAGGGAATGAAGAATGCTCCAGACACGGTGGGGAGGATCTGAGTCTCCATACATGAAACTAGAGAGATTTAAAGACATGCATCATCAAGTGACCAAAAACATGGTCGCAAGTGTCGAAAGTCCTCCAGATGATGATGATCGGTGGGTGCAGGCTCGCCCAAGTAAGAAGGGTGAAAGACCTCATGAGAGAAGTAACATTCCATGGAAGCACGCTGCCTGAATAGTTCACTCTCCCAATAAGAAGTGGTGGAGGTGTAGAGTGATCCTATGATGCTCAAGTCATGGAAAGAGCAAATCTCCATGAATGCGGAAGTAAGAAGTGTAAGGTGCACAAAAGTAAGACGTCGGACTTACTCTGATAATGCATCTGCGTGTGTGAAAACCCAAGAGTACTAAGTGAACCCCCAAGAATGTGGCACTTTATAAAGTATTGAATTTACATTAAATGACAATGTCATCATGTAATGTGTAAAACATCATGCAACTTTTACTAAAGAAGTGCTAAAAATGAGCAAAGAAGCGAGTCAAAAGTTATAACATAAATACGATTCCCGCAACTGATGGAAAATGCCAATAAATGCTGCAAATGCATTAAAAAAATTCCTGAAATGGGTGCAAAGGGTGTCGTGTGGGTACTTGTTGAAATGGCATCAAATTTTAGGTAGGGTTTGTTTTGCTTCATGAGGGGGATTAGCCTCCCTCTTGATGGCCAACCCCTTTAAGACCTTGCCCTCCGTCTTCGACATGCGTAGGAAGGGAATGATTAACAAGAAAAATGAAGCCTAAATTATTACAATGCCATGTAATAAATGTTTTTCACCTCAAAATATGACCTAATTATTACCAATATAATAAATTTCTAATTCCTAATCATGTAGACCCTACTTACAATATTAAAAAGGGTTGTTTTAACCTCCAAACAATACTAAAAGGGAGTGGGCCCTCCTCTTAGATGAGCTTGGTAGTTATACTAGACAAAGATGTGGCTTGTAACTTGAGGTTGGTCTTGCTAGCTACTTAGTGAACACATCCAAGGTGAGGGTCGGGATAGGTTGATGAGTATTTTTTGCTTGAATAGTAAGCGAGTTTCAGAGCCATCGAGCCGAGCCAGAAATGAGCAAGGGGACGTGTTTCCACATATTGGAATCATAAGAGCAATGGGTTAGACCGAGAGGTGTCAAGAGTGTAGAGATGGCAACCTACTTTTGCTTTTCCCTAATTTCATCAAATGATGAGTGAACCACTTTCAGAACCATTTTGCAGAGTAACGAAAACGTAGTTGTGGAGATTCTAGATGAGAAAAGTATCTATTCCGTTGTTTGCCCTATATGCCCAGCCGCAGAAAATCTCCACGCACGGCTCGACCAAATCAAACACGTGCTTAATCTAGAGTAGGGACTTCCTCGAAACCAATGGGGAGAATGTGAAATTCAATGTACAAATCACGTGAGTCAATGGTGAACACCAAGTCAAGCTAGGTCAAATAGGGCTGAAAAAACGCATGAATCCCAATACAATGAGAATGAATGCAGTGGTAAATGTCGATGGTCGAGGATTGCAAGATGCCTAAATGTGTTGAGAAACACACACAGGAGATCACCCAAGAGTGGGCGAAGAAGGTTTGATCAGACCCAAAAAGTGCCCTCCACATGTACCATTGTGGAGTTAGAATCATCACAATGAGAATCAATCATGAGAAAAACTTGAGTCACGCGAATAGAGAGAGATTAGAGAGGCTTCGAACATGAGATAAGGCAGAGAAACCATGGGAAATCAAACTCACTACAAGCACCAATCCAGACTCGAGAAATCCGCATCATGTTTCAAATGTAATTCGATCAATTCCAACCAAATACAAGATCGGTAATGCACAAAAATAGCCAAATGAGCTCTCTATAAACTATAGTTTATAGGATTAGAGACCACGAGTAGGTTAACGGAGGCATCAGTGACACAAATGCCAAGCTCCAACTCTAATGATGTAGAAATCAAAAGGACGGTGTAGAGCATGAGAATTTAAATCATCGAGAAACTTTATGCATGTGCAAACACGAGATACTGACATCTGCATTTGATCCACAATAAGGTAATGAGGAGAACAAAAAGGATCTAACCTTTCATCACTGAAATTTTCGGAATGGTCATGCAAGGACTGCGAATGATAGCGTGAAGAGATCTTGGGAGGAGCGAGCATCAACCGAATGTGCATGCAAAGATTCGAAACATGGGTAGAACCTCATTACAATCCACAAACTCTCCTCTATCTCATAGATCCAAAAGGGTGTACAAATAGGAGGTGTTGAGTAACCCCAAATGCGTAGTGTTTTTATCATCAATCATGACAACTCAGTGAGATGAGGGGAGTTACATTCCCATAATAAAAGTGTAACTCCCAATGACACATATGACGCACTTACTTGACGCGTAAGAGAATATCATGATGACCCCTAAATGACACGTGGACCTACGATCTCACCTAAGTGAGATGACTCACCAAATGATGTGGAAAATAATACACACCAACAGAGGAGGAGATGGATGTTGGTTGCGAGATCAAATTTTGTACCACGTGGCACAGGGTTGACGTAGTGGTATGGACATCCTTTAGATCTTTAGAGGAACTTGAATCATAGTGGAAGGGGTGTTGCCCCATAATGATCCATCCAAAGCTAATACAAGTGCACAAATTCCAATGCCACTTTTTGCCTAACCTAGACTTGACATAGTCACAGAGGAGATGATAACATATTTTTCATTAATGGTTACCTCCAAGGTAATCTCATTTTTCTCTATGAAAAATAACAATATTTCTAGATTTCCACAATTTAAAGAGAATATTGGCCCAAAAAAATTCCATATGGAGACAATATTATTAGGAAAATTAACAAAGTCACCAAAAAACAACTTTAGAAACTTTTTAATCAAAGAATTTGGGGTGGAAAGATCTTCATAAAGAGAGAGTGTATCCATTTCCATGTAGATTGGGCCCTCTTCCATGCCTTCTTGCACGCCCATGGATAGTCTAGAAAACATATTTGAAATATTCGTGGATGATCACAACAAGGGCATTTAGGATTGGGAGGCCAATATGACTTAACCGCTCTCCTAGCAGGAGATATTTATAAATAAGACTCCAAAGAAAGAAGTTAATAAATTGGGTTCCAAATGTGGACTCTAGGCCTTGTTCCCATTTTCAAAAGTAACCATCATGAAATATCAACCCACAAGGTTGGAATTACTATAGAAATGACCACGGTAAACTATGGTAAAACTTGTTCAAGTTCGAAGCCAATGAAAGAAGAAGCATCTTCATTAGATTGAAAAAAATAGGGAATCTTTCCCATTTTCAAAAGTAACCACCATGTGGAAGCACGGAGGAGTTCAAGATCCGTCATGAGTTAAACTTGTCAAGGTTACCCTCTGATAGAGATAATTCTTCACTATACTTAAGATTATACATCACACTAGAATCATAATTAAGAAGAGGAATATTTATATTCCACTACCCATGAGTACTCACCATGGGAGATTAAAGGAGGTTGCATGGCCTTCAACTTATGAAGCATACCATCCGACATTAGCTCCTTAATTTTGAGCACATATGGAAGATCATAATTGATCAACTTAATTTTTTTTACATGTATTTCATGCCAAGGAAGCCTATCTCTCTTGGAGACAAGATCATATATGGTATTGATGCCTTTTACAATAAATATTTCTAATAATCATAGAGCGCTACTTAATTACCCAAACTTTGAACTTCGAGATAAGGGGATATTTTCTTTTAGTAAATATGGGAGACAACCATCTATTCTTATCATTGAATGAAAGCACGATGACGCTACTACTAATTAAGCCATCCCCAATCCAAGGGAGTAAGGTATTAACAACTTCAAAATATTTCCATATAATTTTCACAATAAAGGTATCGAAATATTGATTTGTACTAGTACTTTGGGTGATGATTAAGGTATGTAACCCAACCCAATGTTTTTTTAAGTAATTTTTACCATAAGGGGTTATTAAAGAAATGAAATGTCTAAAAAGAATTTTCCAAGCTTGTTTACCATTTATACACCTAATAACCCATTTAGCACAAAGAGCAATGATCTTCTTATAGACATCAATAACTCCCATACCACCCTAGTCATGAGGGAGGGTACAAACATCACAAACCACCCAATGGAAGCCACCTTACTGATGATTAGACCAAAGATAATCCAACATAAGATTTGATAGATTGCTAAAAGAAGATCAAGAAGGACACCAAAAAGTTACATAATACACTTGGTGGTAGCCACAAAAACTTGGAATTTACTCGTTAAAGAAAGCAACTTAGATATCCACTCTAAACATTTTTCTCCACATGATCAATGAAAATTTCTAGAGAGTGGTAGAGTCATTATTAAAGGAAAAGGGGATTCCCAAGAATTTGAATCTTTCCCCATGATTAATCCATTTCCAAGGATAAGCTGCCAACCAATCAAACATAGGCCAAGAACACTTTCTAAAGCCAAAAGATTTGGCTGATTGGACACTAAAACTATAAGCTTTACGAAGATGTCTAAACACAAAAAGATTCTTTAATGTTCTATTCATTTTTACTAAGGTAAGAAAATATTTGTTAAAAAATTTCCATTGATAAGTTCGAAGCATGATCAAGGAGGAAGATTCCCTGGATGCGTTCCCTCTTAACCTATTCTATAATAAGATAACCAAGGGCATCAACTATAAGAACAAAAAGGGAAGGAGTGAGAGGACACCCTTGTTAATAGATCTAAATAACCAATATATTTTGATTGATGTCCATTGATAGTGCGACAAGAAGAGGCTTCAACAAATAATGTTCTAACAACATTAAAAAAAGTGTACGAATCCTGGGGCTTTGAGCATAAAAAGAATAAAGGGCCATTCAATCTGATCATAAGCCTTCTCAAAATCAATTTTGAGAAAAATAACCCACTGCAAGGAAGTTCTAGCCCACTCCATACCTTCCCAAACAACTAAAAGATTGTCAAGAATATATCTTCCCTTAACAAAACCAATTTTCTCGGGAAAAAAATCTTGGGAATAATTCTAGTGATACAGAGAGCAAGGGATTTAGCCAAGATATTATAGGAAACATTAAGAAGTATAATAGACTATCGCTTAGTGATGAGTTTAGGATTCCCAGCTTTAGAAATAAAATTGATATTTCCCTTGTTGATAAAATTGCCAAGAGAATGATTCTGCAAGGCCTCCTTGTAAACTTGAAAGAGATCCTTACCAAACCAAACCATGTTGACTTGTAGAATTCACACATAAAGCCATCAATGTATGGTGATTTATAATTACCAAGACAAAGAAAAGCATTGTAGTGCTCATCCAAATACATAGGAGCATCATGATATTTTTGTCACGAGAGGAAATATTATAAGGAACTAACTCCACACAAAGTGTCTGTAAGGCGATTCAATTTCCATAGAGGGTTCTTACGCTTGAAAAATCAGAGTATAATGTTACACAAAGGCATTGACAATATCAAGGATATTAATGACATGATCATGAGCCCTCCAAAGCAGATTTAATTTGTTCCTTGAAAATTTAGACCGAAGGGATTCGAAGATGCTTTTGTAAGATTTGTCTCCCACTTTAAGCCAATGAAGTCAACACGAATCTAGGTACCTCTAGCCTTATGATTCTCAATAACCTTAAGCTAATGATGAAGCTTATCTACACAGAATGGGTAGGGATGTCAAAGGGTTGAGCTTCAAGAAGAGTAGAAACTCATCAAAACTCTTGATGGAGAGTGGAGTCCGCCCTTTTTCGAACCCGAGCAACTTGCTTACCAAAGTGGTAGAGAAACTTGGTAGTACACCGAATGAAAAAAATTCCACCAATCGATCCAACAGACAATATAAGTAGGACTTGGCATTATATTGAAAACTTGAGAAATGAGAGAGATGACACCTATATGACTCAATAGAAGACATTAAGATAGAATTGATTATTAGGCACCTTGAATTGGGTCCCACTCCATTGCACCTTGAAAGAGATGGGACTATGATCTAACAAAAGAATGTCTAGCCAAACGGTGATCGAGGAATTCCCGTTGTTTTCCAAATCAAAATCTTGTTGATGTGAGATCATGAAAAGATCAAGCTTTTTATGACCATGTTAGGACCTTCTCGGAAGTTGGACCAAGTAAACCAATTTTGAGAAGGGAAATCACTTTTCGACGAAAAAGGGGGTCATAAAGACCCAACGAATTTTGAAATAAAACCACGCCTCACGTTCTCCCATACACCACCTCATGGGAAGAGTCCCCAATTTATCCTCGGGATGTTCAACCATATTAAAGTCTCTACATACCAACCAATAGGAGAGAGGAAAATTATCCCCCAACCATCATCATAATGTCGTCCTTTCCATGCCATCATTGGAAGCATAGAGATTGAGAATACCAAAAGAAAAACCATTAATTTCCAAAATAATCCACATAGCTCAATTATTAGGATCATGACCCATGGAAGAAATCATAGCAGAAAATATAGGAGAGACAAAAATAGAAACACCCCCTTTTCCCTTTGTATGCGAAGAATAAACATGCTTATAATCAGGAGCAATACACATTAAAGTGGTTAAAGCATAAAACCAATAATCTTAACTTCTTGTAAACAAATAATATTAATGTTACCAATAATTTGACAATATTTTTTCACAGAGTATTTTCTTGAGGACTCTGTGAGACCTCACACATTCTATGAGAGAAAATTCATGGAAGTTCAGTCATGTCAATCTCCCCCTGGTCATATTGAAATATTTCCTAAAGTCAAGAAAACTAAAACTGTTAGAAAGCATACAAAACTGGTTTGAATTGTGATGTTCATCCTGAATAGAGTGGTGATTAACCCCATTTTCACCTCGTACTCCAGGAGTCACCTTGAGAGAGAGGGGTGAAATATGAGAGCGGTTTTTATTAAACAGAGAAATTGACTATGCTAGGGTTGAAGCAAAAGGTTACCCATGTCTTGTTTACCCTCTTCTTACACGTGCCAATTGCTAGAATATGAACTTCCTTGTTTTTGTTTTTTTCGTAAAGAGACAAATTGACTCGCCAAGGTTGAGCTATAGGTTATGCCATGTCTTCTTGACTACCCACTTCTTGCACACGTGCCAATCGCTTATGAAGTTTGAAGTGGAGTGGATTCAAATTTGTACAAGTTTTATAGTTTTTTACGAGATACCAAGAGACAAATTGATTCATGTGTTCAGTAGTGAAGTTGGTTAAAGACCGTAAATGTATAAGGTTTCCTAGTATCCATAATTTTGAGATTCGATGCATGTCACAACCTCACACACCCATACTCTATGGTAAACACATCAAGACTAGCAAGGTAAAGGTCGCAAACTGCAAAAGTAGGAGATGTGAAATAGTGTCACGTGGTGTAATATAGGATGCCTTGGGGTTCAAGGGAGACATGTTAAATTTGAAGGCCATCTATGTCTGTCAAAACAATTTTTTCGTGACGGTAATTTTCCAATATTGCCCTTCAAAAATTAAAAATATTTTTAGTTATATGATACTAATATATTATATAAAATACTATTTTATATTAATTTAACTATATTTATTATATTTATATAATTTAAATATAAATATATATTAAAAATGACGGTCACTTTTTAAATATGCAAGTCACGTGTGATGGTTAATTAAAAAATTAGGAAGTATTTTACAGCTAAAATCACTAAAAATGTCTAAACGGCCATCAAGTTTAACCCCCGAAGAAGGAGATAGGAAGAAAAACAAAGACCCTCGGATCTACCGTAAATTGTAATTATAATGTCACATGATGTTTCATCTATGTTGAATCACTTTGAGTGATTCATGCCTTCTCCCTCTTTCTCTCTCTTTAGTTCTTTTCATTCCAAATTTCCTCCATTTCCACTTTTGTAAAGTTCTATAAATGTGCATAAATGGATAAAAATGTTCTTCATCAATCATCTTCTAATAGCCAATCTTTGAACTTGTTAGATCCAACTTTCCATTGCTTTAGATACCAATTTTTGGTATAGCACCCCTCCGTCATCTCACATTCATGCAATTTCCCCTCTCGCCTTTCTCTTTTCTTAAATTTAAATAAAATCCCATCCATTTACTCACCTTATTTAATTAATTACCAAATGAGCTCCATGTGGACCCATTTGATAATTCAGATTTTTGGGCATTATCCCCATCTCTCACAAATTATTCAAAACATGGGAAATAATGCACCCATCCGACATCCCACTCTTAATCATTCAAAAAGAGAATACATTATTTCACCTAATATCCCCACCTCTTATCACATCCTTATCCTTTTCTTTACTTTAAGTCAAATTGTGAGCCCCGCTGGATCACATCATGTCTCTTAACTCGGGGTTACTTTACTCAACCCCGAGTATCTGTTAACCTGCAGTCTAACCTCACCATTAAACTATAAATATGGGTTTTCCCCATATTTGAAAAAAAGAAGAAAAAGTTAGTGAATGCTGAGGAATTTTATCCATTTATCATAATATCATTATTATTCTATCTTTGTGATAACATGTGAAATTTCCATGGTACTTTACTCGTGATTTGATTCATGATATTGAGATTCATGCTACAAAAATATGATCAATAACACCATCTGCATACTTCCATCTTTCAGGTTCTTTTGTTTATCAACTTGCATGTTATCTGTTTAGATTCTATTTTATCATTATTCTTATCACACGAGGGTTGATAGCCACCGAGGGAGTTAATGCTTCCCGGATTTCTTTGTCAAGAAACCCCCGTATAAAATATTTAATCAATTTTTCTCTAGTGTATGTGAGCTATAGGTTTGCTGGGATCACAACAAGGAGTTCAACACCAACTTTGCACCCGTATTATCCATCACCATCTCCAAGGTACTAAGCCCTTGTATACTCGATGTTGTTTTGTGTTTGTTGATTTCTCGTACACTAATTTGGATAGGAAGTAGGAAACTCCGACCAACATTTGGCACGCCGATGAGACCCGAACCTACGAGATCTAGTCATTTTTATGTGTTACTCATTTTGTGTAGATATCATCGATATAAAGGTTCTCTTATTTCATAGTTTTCATATCTCACAGTAAATAATTCATCTTTTGGACTCACTTGTTTGCATAGTTTAGTGTTATTTTTATCAATGTGATGTGCTTCTCACATTCAATGGTATATACCATCTTGGAGGTAAGAGCTCTTCTTGTTTTTAATCGACTTGTTATTCATTGGTTTGTACAATTTTGGTTATTCGAGATTAACTTTGCAAAAATCAAACAACCAAATCATTAGCTTGTATTTACTACTGAAAGCTATATTTTCCTTCTGCTAAAAATGAGATTTATTTTTAACTTAGTTATTTATCAAAATCCAAGTAAAAATTAAAAAAAATTACAATATCATTCTTCATTTCTTACACAAATACACTTAGTTATAGATCTATTGAAATGAATTCATATTCATGTATGATTTTTCTCTACATGTTTTAGATTAATCTACGTTGATTTAGAAACCAAGTCAAAATCAAACCAAAAAAAAAAAAAAACTATCTAACAACTCAAATATTTACATTATACATTTGACATATACGTTTACAATCTATCCATGCGATGTACATCCTATAACCCAAACTACCCTGACCACTTCACTAATCCCGACTACATTTTTCTTCCACGTCCTCACTACCCACACCCATCCTTTTTCATAGAAGATAAGTGATCAACAAAAAGTGCACCAATTAATGTGAGATGTATTTAGATTTGATAGTATTTTGGTGTAGGATTGATAGTGCAATGATTAGGGCCCAAATTCCTTCTTAGAATGTGCTTAATTGTTTTCTCCTTGATAAAAAAATATGTTCATAATGAGTAGGGTGGATTTACTTTTATATCTGATTTGTGTGAATGGTTTCCATCTCAATTAATCCTAGATTAACTAGGGTAGCTTGCACATTTGAAAAATTCACCATTATAATTGTTTAGGGGTTAAAACGTGGCTTTGATTTAAAATGTTGGTTGATTTTTCTCCGTATTGGGTGATTATGCATAGGTTTAGCTTGGACTTGATATGAAAAGGTGATATGAGTGACCATCAATCCAAAGATGTGTTCAATATAGTGCATAATTTATTTGAAGAGATAAATTGAGTCACAAGTTTTGACCTAGTGGCTTTTGCTTATGTGAATTGAGCAAGATGCATTTTAGTATTGAGTTAATATATGTGCAAAATGGAAAATTCTAGGATAAGTGCCACATGATTATTTCCAAGTGTATATGGAACAAAAATTGTGTACTAAAACTATTTATGTTATATAGTTCTTACATGATGCCTCACAACTTATCTCAATGCCTTCACACACTTTATTGAACTTTATTTTTTTGAAAAGCCTTGTGGTGACTCATTTTTTTGTTTCATTTCATTGTACATGGGTATCTCATTAAGCCTTGTTGGTGGGACACATTTTTAGAAAATCATTAGCCTTGCGGTTGTATATAGTTTTCCCTAAGTTTCACTTAATGGGGGAGGGACGATGGAGGTGGTGCGTTACTCTATATGAACTATATGAAGTTGAATTAGATTATATTTACTATATTATTTACATCTTGTGCACACCTTTAGGATTAATTAACATTATCTTTGAGTATATCACATTTAGTGCCAACTCTCTTAGATGCACCAACTTAGTGGGGCCAAAGAGAGAGAGGGAATATTTCTCTTGCACAAAGTATCTACATCTCCTTATCTCTTTCTATATTATTGTTTCCTCTATTCACAATGTTTTAACTTGGTTTGAGGGAAAATACAATGTCAATCAATACTAGATCTATCCCAATGAAGTGCCATGTTGAACCATATGATTGATTGGTTAGATATGACACATGATTGCAACCAATTAAACCCTATTGAATACCCAATGTGAATTTCCACTTGAAATATCCAAATAGGTGTGAAACATCTCTCCACTTTCCCTGCATAAACTCTTATTTAAGTAGTATTGTTTCTTCCGGCATTCTCTAGTAGCTTTTGGAAGATAAAAATCCATCAAATCGTGTGTGATATAGAACTCATGAACATCAAACACAATATAATTTTGATGAAACAAGTCAACATGTGCCAATATTTTGTAATTTGAAAGATAGTGAAATTAAACATGAAATCTTTGGTTGAAACAATTTACATACTTGTTCAATAATAAACTATGTCCGATCATTTTTGCTTATTATATACATGTCTATTATTGATCTCTTGTTTGGATTGATATAATATGAATATATTGTTGATCAAATGTCCCTCTTTCTCGAATAATAGCATCGAAGACCTTTGGCCCATTCTGTCTACCCGACGGCCAAAGGGTGTGTGCAAGGGTGACTTAAGTCACAATAAATTTTTATAAGTGCCTAAAAGAAAATATAATAAAATTATTAAAGCACTTATAATTATTTATTTTGGCTTAATATAAGCATGCATTTATAAATTAATGTTGTAATATCTAGGAAGAGTGCCTAAAGGGTCTAATATATGTTTGTATCATTCCTAGGAAGTATGGCGACTTACCTAGAGAAATGATAATGAGAAAATAGAAAGTAAAAAGGCCCATTTCTTATTTTATATATCCTCTAGGCAAAAGTGCGACTTGGCCTAGGGAGGAGAAATGACATAGAAGAAAGCACGAAATCTGATTGGAGGTGAAAGAGGCCACTTTTCCTTTATAAAGGAAGGGTCGACTTAGAGGAGATCATCTCATACTTCTTTTATCAAATCTGAATTTGTCTAAGCTTTGTGCTTTGCAAAAATTACTTTAGAGGATGAAAACCCTCTGGGTAAGTGTGAGGGATTTCCACACAGGGAGTCCTACTGTGCCTACAAAGAAATTTAGTACTTTTCTAAATGTTTCAGTAGAGTTTTGCATGAAGGGTTTGAAGACTTGATTTGTAGCAGTGGTATCTCTCTGCACCAGCTGGAGTGACCCATCTAGTGGATGATTTGAGTAGAATACGCATTTCTAGGTCTAATCTATTTTTCTATCTATTGTTATGACTTTTGTAACTCAAACTAAATTATTCCTAAGTTTGGAGGTGATAAAAGTATCAATTTTAGTCCTACGAGTATGCAACATATTATCTATAAATATTTAGTCTTGAGGAGCTTAAAAATGGTACTTTGTTGTGTTATTATTCTCCTTAAATTATTACAGCCATAAGAAACTGAAAACAGTCTTGTTTGGCATCATTGTTGGTATTATCATTCTATGGTTCAAGTCACCTTCTCTCGAAATTAACTCGCAGCAGATTCAAAATGGAATTATATGGTCTTTTACTTGTTTAAGTTGTTTTAAACTCACAAAAATTGTATGTCACATTGGAGTTGGGATGTATCCTTGTTGCCATGAATATGGCTATGGGTTTATCTATAAACTAGTTGTTTGATCCTAATAAAATTTAGGTCTGAGATATAATATCTGGATTATTTGCTAGTGACTTGCATTTTAGTGTTGGATTTGCTTTTAATCCATTCAGAGTTCAAAGAGTCCCAATTGGGGACATTATAGTGGTATCAGAGCTAGTTTCCTCCCATCCCGTGAGGGCAATCTGCAGAAATCAGACTTGCATGCAATCAGCAAAAGCTCACATAGTCTATCAAAGAAGAGGGACTCCAAAGAAGACAATGGATGAACGTGGAAGACCACCTCCGATGAAACTCTCAGCTATATGAATGAAGTCATGACCAGAAAACAGAGAGAGCTGCAACAAACAATGAGGGAGAACCAAAGGGAACTACGTGACACATTCACTAGTTCCATTCGGGAGTTGGCTATGGTTCTACAAGGGAATATGGCAGCCATCAATCAAGGAGAAACCAACAATGGAGAAGGAAGCTCAACAGGACCAATGAGGACTTCTCCCAAGCCTACTCAACAAATTTTCAGAGCCAAGTTTCTCCAAAGAGAGGAACCAATTGAAGAAGTGGCACAAAATGATGTTGATGATGTAGAGGCATATGGTGATGAGTACATGCAACTAAGCCTTCGAGTTAGAGATATGCTACCTTTTAGAGACTTCTGCCAGTTGAAGAATAACAAGGGTACATGAAGAAGCAGAAGAGCCCATCAAGAGACACCTCAGAGAGACATTCAACAAATATTGGGTAAGGTAACCCTCCCTTCATTTGATGGTACAGATAAGTGCTCTGCTAGATCATGGTTGCAAAAATTAGATACCTATCTTTCTCTAAATCCCATGTATGAAGATGAAGCACTTAAGTTTGCAACACTACATTTGGATGGTGTGGCACATGAGTGGTGGTATCATGGCATCATTACTCAAGGACATGGCTCTATTACATCACTTGAAGAATTTAGTAGATGCTTGACCAAGAGGTTTGATTGGATGGATCCAAATTTGTACTTTAGGGAGCTTGCCCAACTCAAACAAGATGGCACCGTAGATAAGTATATTTCTGATTTCTAAAGATTTTAGTTATGGTTCTGACATTAGTGAAAAGAGACTTGTTTTGCTTTTTATTGAAGGGTTAGGAGAGCCATTAAAGGGTCTTGTCAACGCCTTTAATCCTCCCTCTCTTCAAGGAGCTATTAAGAAGGCACTTGACTTGGAGAGCTCTATGCCAAAAGGGAAAAATCTGCAGCAGCGAACAACACCATTACAAAAGCAAAAGAACATATGTGAGCAGCCTAGAGCACCCCAAAATGATAGGCAAGGTGCAGCAGTTGGTGGGCAGCCCATTAGAGCACTAGAATGGGAGAAAAACAAGGCTGAAATCGAGGAAAGAAGGGAGCTAAGGAGGAAGAGGTTGTGCTATGATTGCAAGGAACCATGGACACCCAATCATCGTTGCAAAGGTAAGGGCTCCGTTCATTATATTGAAGTTATTGATGAAGAAGAAGATGATGATGATGTTGATCCAAAAGGTAAAGCAAATGATGATGAAAAGATTGCTACCTTAGCAACACTAACCGTTTTGCCTAGTTTTTATGCATTCCATGTAAGGGGTGATCTTCTTGGGCAAAGGATCACAATTTTGATTGATGGGGGAGCAACACATAACTTCATTGATGGGAGTTTGGTTGTTAGATTGGGCCTACAAACAAAAGAATTCCAAGGATTTGATGTGATTATGGAAGATGGGCATACAATCACATGCACCAAGAGGATTCCCAAACTTCAATTCACCATGGGAGGCCATGAGGTTAGTGATGAGTTTTATATTGTTGACATTGGGGGATTAGAATTAGTTCTTGGTGTTCAATGGCTCCAATCCTTGGGTGAGTTTCATCAAAATTATCAAACCATGGAGCTAAAGTTCAAGGTGCAAGACAAGGACATTGTTTTGCAAGGTATGAGGAAGGGAGTTCCTCCAAGAATGACAGCCCATAGCATGATTGGAAAGTTCAATGAGGAGCTGATTTCACATGAAGAGGCTGAAATCAAAAGAGAAATAATAGGGCAGCAGCTGGACTTTGACAAAAATCAGTTTTTTGTGGACCATGGAAACATCCTAAGGTATGATTTAATATCCTATATGCAGCATATTCAAATTCCTTTTACCAAAGATGCTGATTTAGATGAGGAAATTAGTAATTTGTCCTATGAACTCCCTTGGTGGCAAACTCCATCATGTGTGTAGACTTTTGAAACACTTGTCAAAGGCAATTGGTGGAAAAATTTGTCTCATCTCAAATAATAGCATGAAAGAGGCCACTTTTCCTTTATAAAGGAAGTCACAATAAATTTTTATAAGTGCCTAAAAGAAAATATAATAGGAGTTATCTTATTTATTTTGGCTTAATATAAGCATGCATTTATCAAATCTTGTAATTTGTGCTAAAGGGTCTTATATGTTTGCTTTGCAAGTAAACTTACCTTGATAATGAGAAAATAGAAAGTAAAAAGGCCCATTTCTTATTTTATATATTCTCTGGGAAAAAGTGTGAGGGAGGAGAAATGACATAGAAGAAAGCCACAAATCTGATTGGAGTCCACTTTTCCTACAAAGAAATTTAGTACTTTTTTAAATGTTTGTCTAGAGTTTTGCATGAAGGGTTTGAAGACTTGATTTGGGTAGTAGTGGTATCTCTCCGCTCTCTACCAGTTGGAGCGACCCATCTAGTGGATGATTTGAGTAGAATACACATTTCTTAGTTCTAGGTCTGATTTGTTTTGCTATCTATTATTATGACTTTTGTAACTCGAACTAAATTATTCCTGAGTTTGGAGGTGATAAAAGTATCAATTTCAGTCCTACGAGTCTGCAACATATTATCTATAAATATTCAGTCTTGAGGAGCTTAAAAATGGTACTGTGTTGTGCTATTATTCTCCTTAAATTATTACAGCCATAAGAAACTGAAAACAGTCTTGTTTGGCATCGCTGTTGGTATTATCTTTCTATGGTTCAAGTCGCCTTCTCTGGCAATTAACTGCAGCAGATTCAAACGGAATTATATGGTCTTCTACTTGTTTAGAGTTGTTTTAAACTCACAAACAACTGTATGTCACATTGGAGTTGGGATGTATCCTTGTTGCCATGAATATGGGTATGGGTTTATCTATAAACTAGTTGCTTGATCCCAATAAAATTCAGGCCTGCAGATATAATATCTGGATTATTTGCTAGTGACTTGCATTTTAGTGTTGGATTTGCTTTTAATCCATTCAGAGTTCAAAGAGTCCCAATTGGGGACATTACAGTTGACGAGTTCAACTTTTAAGTGTGAAGTCACATTAATTTTGGTATAGTAAAAATAAGAGGGATTTTGTGAGATCAGTAATGTAAAAGGAACTAAACTTTTATGGAAATTCCAATAATTTTTCAATTGGTCAATCAAGCTTCGTAGACTAGGTGTCAAAACTCAGTTTTGGTCTAATATATTGAAATTTAAAATTCATTTAAAAACATCAGTTCTAGTGAAAATTATATGGGCAAATGCAACTGTGTTTTGCAGCATGCCTTAATTTTGTTTAGTGGAATTATTGGTATCACTTCATGATGTGAAAACCCAATTAGATGTTTGCATCAACTTTTAAAAACTACGAAATTTGGAGAATGGAATTATTTTGGAGGAGTTTTCTATGTTAAGACATTTTGCATCAATTTTTTTGGGCCTTATATTAATTTGCATCATAAATTACAAAAACAAGAAAAATTAACATAAAATGTAACAAATTCACCAAAATCCACTAGTGAATAGAAAGAAACGTATCATAAAACAACCAACAAAGAAAATATACCAATATAAACTTAATCTAAACTAAAGGAACATACATAACCCTTAGAATAATGCAATTTTATAGGAAATAACTAGTGTCTACAACAATACACATTCTAGGTAAGGAATTTTTAGCATTTTAAAATTAATCCAAATAATATAACTTAATTTAAAAATTAAAATTTAATTTATTTGAATAAAAGGAAGGTTATATGATAAACTTTAGACACCAAAATAAATAAAAACATATTTACAATTAAACTAAGGCCACTTATTTAGTTATATTTTCAGAAAACTAATATATTTATTTTATTAGTTTATAAATATATACAAACCAATAACTTCCTATCATTTACCCACAAGTAAATGCCCATATTTATGGAATTAAATTTGAAGTTCCACAACCATGGTGAGAGGAAATCAATTTGTTTAAGATCTGTTTAAATAAGTTGAGATTAAAAATAGAATGCTATAAGTAACGTTCGTCGAGAAATTAACTCCTCTCCATGCCTGTCAAACATCATGAATTGAATTTATTGCTAATTATTTTTACTGTCAATAACGTTTCTCAATAAATTAACTCCACTTCGCCTCATTCTTTCTTGGTATTTATACTGTCTATCTCTCTGCAATCTGATACACTGTGTTTTTTTAATCTTGTAAAAAAAAGTGGGAAACATTTTTTTGAAGCTTGTAAGAAAAATGGGAATCCATTGGTCCACTGTTTCTACACACAAAGAGAAGAAGATGATCCAATTATTTCACCCAGATGGAAGTTTAGAAATTGTTGATAAATCTGTGAAGGCTGGAAAGATTATGGAGAACTTTCCTCAGCATATGGTGTTTCATGCAGATTCATTTTATGTTGGGCAGAAAATACCAGCTCTTTCTCACAAGGAAAAACTGGAGATGGGTCACATGTATTTCCTTCTGCCCAAACAATCTTTTCAGCCTGTGCTGTCTTTTCAATCACTGACTCAATTTATAAGCTGTTCTAAATCTAATCCATTTGTTGTGAAACCATTTGTAATGGAGAAGATGGGAGGAAGGCTTCAGATGAAATTCTGTGCAGAGTTTATTTTGAAGCTTATGAAGGGTGGGAGTTTCACTTCGGTCAAGGAACACGAGAGTGGTACTCCTCCATTGCAAATACAGAGACTATTATAGAGCTGTTAACTCATGGGCTGTTTAGCACTTTTGGCGTTAACTCATGCTCTGTTTAGCATTTTGGTGTTTTTTTGAGTGGTAGTTATGATCAACACTTTTTGGTGTTTTTGAGTGTTATTAACACTTTTGTCAGAGGTTGTATAGTAGGCAGGTCATCAAAAAATCAATTTTTTATTTTGTGAAGCCAATAACAAATTTCCAAGTAGTATTTTATATGTTTGTAATAAATGTTTATTTATTTATTTATTTTAAAACATTTTATTTGATTTTTTCATTGGCTGAAATATTTATATACCCATTTTTAATTTTTCGCATTAAAAATTTAGATTTTTCAAAATTCTTACTTTTTTATAATTTAAATATTGCAAAACATTGAATAAATTTAATAATCAATGAATTAAAATGCTCTGACATTGATCATAAATATATAGCAGTTATCTGGCATGTGGGTGCTAGTAGCCTAGTTGTTTTAAACTTGTGTGTGACTGTGCACTGTTCTTTGTAGATTATTGCAGATTAAATGTCTTCATTTATAAAATCAAAAATGATTTTAGTACTGCCTCAAAACCTTCCATACAGAAAATGCTGAAATCCTGGTTATAAATTATTTGGAGTCTCCTGAATCACAGTTTTTACATAAATCTATTTTGCAAGGATTTAAATTGAAATTTCAGTTGTTTTCAGTTCCAATAAAAAAAATTCAGTTGTTTTGAGTAAATGGTTTTTGCTATTTCATTTACTGAATATTAGTGCAGAGACAGGTGGTTGTCAATAGAGTCTTGCAGTTTTCTGTTTTTCATGCGTTTTATGATTCTGTAGTGTGAAGATGTCTATCAGATAAAGGGGATTTGTTGCGTTTTTAGCGATTTTATGGCATTTTTGGCTTATTTTGTTTTAATGTGCAGAAAAATTCACAATTTTTTTGGATTTGCTGGTCTTCCTGGTCATTAGATTTTCTGCTGCATGTCCTCTGCATACAGATACTAAACATACAAATATGAAGGAAAAGTCTGCTGTTTAAAGTAATTGGGCTTCTGTGTGGCCTTTCAAAAATCAAACATTTGCTGGTATTCTTTTTTCTCCCACACAGTTTGCATGGACGAAGTTCCTTCCGGCTGCTAAACTATGTACATGAAGAGAAAAATGTTGTTCCAGAGCAACTTCTTTTTTTGTTATTGGATTGATTGCCTTTGCCTTGGCAACTTGCTCATACTTATTGGAGCTGTTTGAACTGGTGTGAGTAATGTAATTTTCCTCTGTAAAAAGCAAGAAGCTGCATGAAACTTGAGAATCTTTTTTTGCATTTGCATCAGGTGGAATGACAGAAAATCATATTTTTTTGCTTTTAGCAACTCCATAAGAATAAAGACAAAAACCAGTAATATTCTTGGATTCATTGTTAATGAATAGTCTCTTCACTTTACTTACTTTGTTATTCCTGAGCTAACCTTCTTAATAAAATAAAAGACAAGATCTTTGGCTGGGTAGCTAGGTGGCCAACCTTATCTGGTAGAGTTGAATTTATGAATGTTGTTCTTCATGCTATGCTTCTCTTTCTCGATTCTGCCTGCCCTGAAGAAAGTTTTTAGTGAAATCAAATTTTAGCAAAGAAGTACCTCTAGAAAGGAGGAAAGCAGTAAAAACGAAAAAAATTCTTTTGTTAATGGGAAAAAGCATGTAATACGAAGGAATGCAGGGGAAGTGGGATCAAAGACCTATTCAAAACAAGTGATGATCTAGCAGATAATCTGGACATCCATGAAGCAAGTACAATGAAAGTGATACTTCAACCAATGGCTAAGGTGATCTGGACCTCTGTTGCAGTCCCTAATATCGATTCCTCCTGTTGATTCTTCAACAGCCACATTCTCAGAACAGAAAACTTAAAAATAGAAGGATCCAAGGGGTCATCCAAGAGTGAATATTATTTTAACGATGTTGAAAACTTGAAGCATTAATTGGTTACCTGCCCCTTTGCTTAAAACATTTAGAATTTGGTAATTCTGACATCTTTCTAAATCGCAGGTTCATGCATGGTATTCACAAAGAAATTTTCAATAGATGGAAACCTTTGTACAGTCTTCTCATGGACCCGCTTCTTGTAGATTAAAAGAATATAACCTGTTGAAAAGTGTTCAATCACACATGTTTTGTGGGCATTATTTAGAATTTTGAGGGCATTACTCTGGAATTTTGTGGGGTTTTTGGGGTTTCTATACTAGAATTCTATTATAAGTATTTGTCACCAATCTGTCACCAAAAGAGTGTATACTATGGTATGTTCTTGTTATTTTTTGGTTATATTTGCAGCGATTCTCAGGTGAGCATTGTTTGCAACTTTGCATATTTTCCAAAGTGACCATTTGCAGTTAGTGGATGATCTTGCGATTGTGACCTTACTGCATGCAACTGTTTTTAAGGATGGTAAACCTAGAAGATTGTATTTGTGCTTGTTTAAGTCAAATTTGTCTCTTTCTTTATATTTTATCTAGTAGGTCTCTGTTTGGCAGAACTAATGTAAATTTATTATAGCAGTACATGGAAACTTTGTATGGTTCTTTCTATTAGTGTTTTATCCAACAAAGAAATTGAACCTAATGAAACTCAGATGCCTAGAGGAAAAGCAAGAATAGAATTACCACGTTGTGTTCCTTCAAGATTTCCCCATTAATGTATTTACCTGCAAAATCCCCCTTGGTAAATGTTTTCCAAATTTCACGGATGGATTTTTCTAGTAAAGCCTTAGTCTGTATGCCTCAACTAATGTTGTGAGATTAAATTTTATGTTTTATTGAGGTGTTGAGGCCGATATGCATCCAATTCAATATGTTTGAATTACTTATTTTTTATATAGAATGGGTTAGACAGGGATTTCATCCCTCTTCAAGACTGTTGGATAGTTTCATACCATAACCTTCGAGGATGTTTGTGACTGTTTTCATGATATCATTCTTGCTTGTCAGCTACACTTTCAAATTGTTCAATACCATTGTTATCCAAGACAATAAGGCTACAGAAGCGCTTCGATACCATTGTTATGGACCGGAATCTATGAGTCCAATGTTATGGTCTAGACACCTAATGGATATTGGAAAAATTATGTATATTTACGTTTAAAAATCAATATAGATGGCTGAAAAAAACAGTTTGTTGTTGGGATCTATAAATTACAGCAGCTATATATCAATCATCTGTGCTCTTCGTTTTTTTTAATGAGTCTCTGTGCAGGAGTAATATTGATATGTACATTCTTTTTTTGTACAAGGGGCAACATACAATATCCCCTTGTGGGAGATGCAAAAACAAACAACTTCGTTGCAATACTAGTGTCATTACAACCCAAATGTTAACGTGCTCAAAGGGTTTAGATGAGCAATCTACTATTTTTTCTAATATAGTTTTGACTAAAATAATAAATAAAATCGATTCAACAAATTTTTGAAAATCTATAACTTCCAAAATATTAACTCTTTTGAATTGAAACCAAGTGTAATTATGAGCCCTATAATGGCTTTATCATTAGAAAAAACAGCCCCCAAAATCAAACCCGAGCTGTTAGAATATATTTTCCCTTCACTTTAAGCAAAAATAATTGCAATGGTTCTATAAATACTTCTCTTCTGAATCTGAAAATAAAAATCAACAACATTAATAAAAGATATTCATGAGTCACACTTCAAACCCTCAAAGCAAGTTCATATCTTCTCCCAAAAATGTGCTTGATGAAAAATGATTGCATTCTTTTTATGTGCAAAATGGTGATACTAGCATTTTGACTAATGTCATTTTTGCAATAGGAGGCTTTCTTTTAAGCTTTTGATTCATCCTCCAAAGTTCTTCTCCATTTTTGAAAGCAATCTCATTTAAAAATGTGTAGTCAGACATTGATTCTTATGGGGTCGACCCATGCTTAAGAAAATCCCTCAAATCTTAATTGTCACAATCTGGGGTTTGAAATTTATTATATCTAGACTCGAACTTCCTTTTAATTCGGAGACATTTATTTTGGTGGTATGGGGGAATGTTGAATTTTTTTCTTTGACAATATGTTCAATGGTTTTATATAGAAAAAAACAAATGTTTATTGGGCTAGCAAAATGTTCTCATGAAAAGTACGTGCAGAAAGCATACTAATTTCATTTGCTCCATTGTACATCTCCTTTAAACTTTCAAATACCAGTAAGGAACTTTATGTTCACATTTGATCAAACTAACACCATTGTTTCACACCGCATTGTCAATGTCAACACTGATATCCGCCCAAAAGGTTTATACTTATCCACATTTATACTACCACATTTTATTCATTTACAAAATATCCTTTGTCGCTAACATCTCTATTTTTTTGGGCTTTGTAGATACATTAACAAGCACATTATCAAAAATTTTTCTAGCTTCGATTCGTGAAACAACCCTTGCCATATGAAGAATATTAAGAAGCTGCTTGTGTTTTGCTTGACTTTGAAAACATGTTTTGGATTGGTTTTCATTGCAAAATCATATTTGTGTGATAGACAAAATACTGTCAAATATCAATATAGCGTTTGGTGACCACATTTTGTAATTTTTGAAAAGGTGACCACATTTTGTAATTTTTGAAAATGCTACTCTTTATCCTCTCCCACATATAAACAACAATGTCAACATTGTATATAGTCTTCACTTTTTTGACATTTGAACTTAAATTTTTACACATCTTTCATATGTGTGTTGCGTTCTCAGCTTGCATCTCTAGACCCCTCTTTTGATTCCAATTTTCACATGTTCTATTGCATATTAGTTTGTTGTTAACTATCATAGATATTGCATTGCTTCACGAGGCCGTGGATTTGCATTTATAACATTGTTACACTTCTCTAATTTATCGAAATGTTTTTTGCGTAAAAAATTTTTCTAAAAAAAACATACTCTGTTATCACCAAAAATAAAAAACACATCGTGCATTGTCATGTCATTAAGCTTTTGTCTTCACCCTTGTTTCAAACCAGATCATTGATTCTCATGTTATCATGGCTCTGTACTAGCGGAAATTTGGGTCTCTCCATGATTTTTGACATCAAACGATATTCCTAGAACTTGTTCACTGTGGTTGCTTGGTTGTAGGTAGTTTATGGAGTGCCATGACATAATAGTTTGACTCTCACTTTATCATGGCTCTATAATGGCTGAAATTTGGGTCTCCCCGTGCTTTATTTGACAATAAATGATGTTTGTAGGACTTTCTCATCCAACAATGTTCAATGCCAGCCTGATAAGGAAAATTATGAAAACTTTCAACATTAAGACATTGATATTGAAGCTAATCATTTTCAAGGGTTGCTTCTTGGAATGTTCAAACATTGTATTGTAATAGCTCATGGATCCACTAGCTACTGAGAAGAACCAAGCAATTGGGTAATTGAAGCAAGGGAGAACAGTGTAAAAATGGAGTCGGTGAATTTTGTCTCATGATTGTATTACTAGAATGTAACTGATTGATCTTTGTGTAACCTTGCCATGGACCAGGTCTAACCATTTTTTTTGTGTACACATTATTGTAGTACATTATAGCTATTTGTGGAGAAGGTGCAGTTGATATCTTCATTGAATTTCTTGATTATTTCCCTATTTTCTTTTGTTTATATCTAGAAAGTTATAAGCATTTTTTATTGGAACTCGGATTTGGTAACAATGGTCTTATGAACTTTATTATTCCATATAACTTTATTCTATTTGTTTGACATGGCAGTAGCTAATATTTAAGTTGAGTTTGTTTGTGGTTCTCTCTACCTTCCCTCCGCCGATCGCTCGAAATGTGATGTTTGGATTTGTCAATCAGCAATGGTAGTTTGGTGTACTCTACCTTTGGCATACATTTTTTTGTCCAGGAATATCATCTGGGTCCCATTAAGTTAATTTTTGGTACTAATATGATTTCTACAACTTCCGAAGAATATATTGATCTTGAGTCTCAATGTGAAAAACTTAGTCTTATAAAGTAACTTTTCCTCTTTTTGTTTTCTTCATTAAATTTCACTTAGTAAAACAAAAAAAAATCATTTGAAATATATGCACGTTTTACAAGTAAATGGAAAACAATTTTTTTTTTTTTAATGTCATAATGGTTTTTAGTATCAAAATATCCAAATATTATAAGTAGGATGAATCAAGACTTTCATTGCTCTCCCTAGGTGAAAAAAATGGCGAAGGAAGACGAAATCAACTTATAAATATTCCAAACATCTAACAATAAAACATACTCCATGCTCTATATGAAGATGGAATCGAAAAGCTTGACAAAAATATCAAACCAATGAAAGAAGAAATTAAGGTCCAAGGGGGAAACTAGTAACATCAAGAACATAATAAACATGAGTTGTTTTTTTTGAAAGGCTTTTGAAATGGACTTGTTAGGGGCCCGATAACATTAAATTGTGCAACAATAAATCATTTTGTGTAATACCCAAGAAAAGATCTTGCTTGTTATTGTGTTTGTCATCTTTTTTTCTATTAAACCTCTCAATGCGGATAAGACAAATAATTAATACATCCATGTGAGAGAAATATGTGTGGACAAAAAAATTTAAGGTCTACTACATTATTTTACACCTTTAAACACACCTACTTTGTAAGTAAATGGAAGGAGGTGAGACTCTAACCAAGTAGATTTCAATGGGATTATTCGAATCCCTTGCAAAATCGACTAAATTCCATGGTTCCACTCTCCAATTTTTTTCTTTTCTTAGTAAAATTGAACTCCTATACCATCAATTCCATCCCAAATGGAAAGATATGTCATTCCATGGCCTTGTTTTAAATAGGAAGATGTTAAACAACAAAAGCATCTTGAATGATTGACATTAATCCATGGGTTGTTTAACATTTTTAAAGGCATTTTTAGAGTGTTAAAGCTTATTCTTTTAATACCATTCCATGTAAATGCACTTGTCCTTTACATAAGGCTATTATAGTGTGCCTTATAATTATGAATGAGATTTCCAAGTGTGTGCAAATCACATATATTGAAATCAACTATTTTCTGTCATGGCTTAAAAACATGGAATTCAGAAACAAACGTTTCCAGCCCCCACCCATTTGAGTTGTTGGAAGAGGTCTCCCTATGCAAATGCGTTGCTCCATTTTTTTAGGAGGATAGTTTTTTTTTCGTGAATAAAGAAAAAATAAACTATGGGACCACATGTCCGCACGCTTTCTTACGGTTTCCCCAACACGGGCTGCTCCTTTACTATTAGCAAATATAAAAAAATAGGTCACGATTATTCAACCGTATGTAGATGAACATGTCTACATACCAGTCATATCCTATTAAATTAAATGTTTAAACATTAATACATGCCTGCCATTTTTTCTTTTTCTTTTTGGTGTTAATACATTTTCATGTAGATTTTTAATGCAACAAATATGTACTTGATCTTTGTTGCTTCAGTTATGTAATTTTAACACTTTAGCATTCATAAGTAAATCATATATCATAAATCCTCAAGCTAAATTACTTTAAGATCCTAGTTTTAATCCATCTTTTGAAAACCGATAAATTTTACATACAAGTTAGGCCTATTTAAATTGAATGTATGAATATGTTAACAATGATGTATCTTCAATTGGAAAAATATTTTAGAAGTGGTTGGATATAGTTGTAGATGTGGAAAGTGCTTTTCCTTGATAAATATATTAAGCTAACCACATTTTTAATTCATAATAAACTAATAATTTCCTTATTAGTTTATAAATAAGACTATATGGACTATAAAAAATGTAGAGTAATTATTTAAGTATTTAAGAAATTTGGGTTAGGAACATAATTTAGTGAATCAAGATGCCAAGTGGAAAACAAGTACATCTAGAAGGAAAGACGAGTGATGCCTAGAGCGATAACCCAAAAAATTATGTGAATAGTATTGTCAAGATGTGAGCGGGTTTGTAGAGATCCAAAACTTACGAAAGTGGTTTTGTAGAGATCCAAAACTTACGAAACTAATTTGATTCTTACAAAAATGGTTGAATATGATCTTTTGAATGTGATTTTTGTGTTCTAATTTTCAAAATCCCACTCATTTTTTTTTCTCGTAAATCATGAGAATTTTATTTCCTTACTTGAGACAATAATATGACCTCTAAATCAACAAATTCATAAAGAAAACAAATATGTTTTGGGTCCTATTACAAACCAAGAAAAAACGAGGTTCCTTGATATCCATCAAACTCCTCACCAAAGAACAATTTGAAAATCAACAATAAACAAGTATTTTGCATTCAACAAGCACTATTTGTATAGTGCAATTGGCCCAAACCTTATCTTTTCAATGTGTGCAACAATTAATACAGTATATATGAGCTTATATATAACTTATATATGGGCCGAAACTACAAACATTGTTCAATAATAAACTCTAGCTTATCATTATTTTCTATTATAAACATGTTCATTCTTGAGCTCTTGTTTGGATTGATAAAAAAATGAATCTATTTTTGACAAGACCAACTTTTAAGTGTGAAGTGACATTAATTTTGGTGTAACAAAAATAAGAGGGATTTTGTGAGAAAAGTAATGTAAACGGTACTAAAATTTTATGGAAACTCCAATCATTTTTCAAATGGTCGATCAAGCTTCGTAGGATGGGCGTCAAAACTCATCTTTGGTATGATATATTAGATTAAATTGAAATTGAAAATTGATATTAAAACAAAAGTTCGTTAAAAATTATATGGATGGATGCAACTGCATCACTATTACTTGATGATGCAAACATTGATTAGATGTTTGCATCAACTTTTTAAAACAACCAAAATTGGGAAATGAAATTATTTCGGAGGTATTTTTGTGTTACCATAGTTTACGTCAAATATTTCTCTCTTATGTTAATTTACATCAGTCTAATTTTCTAATGCAAATTTAAATCCGAGTGCCAAAAACAAGAAAAATAACATTAAAATGTTACAAATTCACCAAAATATACTAATGAATAGAAAGAAACATATATAAAACAATAAACAAAATAATGTACCAATGAAAACTTAATCTAAACTAATAATTGAGAAAAATACACAATTTAATTTATAACAAAAAATAGTCTCACAAAAATACACCTTTTCCACACTATGTTTTCCAAAACAATCTTCTCATTCATATAGATTGGAAATTTGCTATCTCTAAACAATGCACTTTTAAGTATAGAAAATAAAATTTAGCTTTTTAAAATTAATCCAAGTGATATAACTTAGGTTTATAAATTAAAATTATTATATAAGCTTAGACATGCAAAAGTAAATCAAAACATATTTACAACTAAACTAAGGCCACACGTTTAGTTAAATTTTCATAAAACCAATTATATATATATATATATATATATATATATATATATATATATATATATATATATATATATAATAATTTCATATATAGACCTAAATAAGTCTTACATACAATAATAATTTTTTTAATGAAAAAAATCTTATATTATATTAATTCAATACGATAAAAGATAAATTTCAGCCTAAAAGTAGGTAGTAGGAGAGCATGTCCCAAATCACAAACAAAGCTAGGCCGAGCCTTAGAGCAGTGAGAGAGAAAACTAAGCCGAGTCTAGAAAGCACAAAAGCTAGGCATCGACTAGAAACAAACAAAAAACCAAGTCATGCTCATGCAGAAATATGCTTGAAGTGGGTGGATCATGATCATCTCAAGCCACTCCGGGCTTGGTAAGTCTTTGCAAGGATCCGAGAGCTCCCGGATAGTAGCAATTTCTTCTTCCAAGTCCGCTTCTCCACGAGTGGGGATGACGAGGCTGAGATGAGGGATTTTTTTGGAAGATGGCGGTGGCGGGAGCGGATTCCACCCATCAACAAAGGTGTGTTGGACCGAGAGGCTAGAGGAGAGCCCCCACACATGCTAAGCAAGCCGCTGACCTCCAACCATGTTGATGATCTAACAAAGGACTTCGTGTTGGTGAGGTCGTGGTGACCCTTGGCCACACCGGTAAGGCCGGAGAATAACTTCTTTGATGCAGAGACCCTAGAGAGCGCCCGATCTTGACTAAAAGCACACCATCACGAATGGTTACGTTGACCACCATGCCTAGGAGGTGGGGAGCGCCTGTTAGGAGATGGTGGAACATGGGCAACATTACACGGGGCTTCCCCCTAGTGTCACAACAAGGTCTGGAGGTGGTCCACCTCCAAGCATGACCTTGTTTTTTTGGACTTGTATTTGTAGTAGTACATTAGAGATTAGGATAGATTTGTTATAAACGTAAAAAGACTAATCATCTGCATAATTAGAAACGAAAAAAGTATTTCTTTCTTTCCATATCCAAAAAAGAATTTCCCCTCGAAAAATGCCAAATCTAGGTAAACATAGGCAGAAGTTTGGGATTGTCTCCCAAAAGGATATGCTGCCAGGTAAAGCAATGCCCTCTCAAAAAAAAGAAAATGAATGAATCCAGTTCCAGGAAAGATGAACTTTGGGACAAAACCAGAAAATATGCATAATAATTTCCAAATGGCCACAAAATGGGCATTTGGGATCCGGGACCCTAATTTGAACAAGACGAGCCCCTATAGGAAGACCTTGGTGTAGGATACACCAAAGGAAGTGGGTAATCTTGGGATCCATAGAGATAGTCCAAACAAATGCAAATCGCCTACTCTAGGTAGACGGAGTGGATTGAATTCCCCATCGCGTGTTGAGTTTATCCACCATGGGCAGATGAGGTGAAATCCAACGGTAGCCTTTTTGGCTAAATAATTGTGAAATGGAGTATTTGCATACCATTTCCAGTCCGTCCACCAAGGGTGAGAGGAATGCACAACAATTTTGTGCAACATGTGGTCAGGAACCCAACTACATCATAAGTATCCTGGTCTGGTTAGAAAGATGAAAACAAGTTTTAATTTCTAGCCAAGAGAGCCAGGATTGTGCATGTTTGTAGAATAAGTCTTCAATGGTGTGAATTCCATGTTTGAAAAATTTGAGTGTGGAGATTCCTGAGCTTCTGCCAAACACTTATCCTGTGCTTGAAAAATCGGTGACCACCAGATGGATTGATGATTAACAGAATCCCATTACGAAAGCCGTCACCTTTCCATAGGAGCTAGGGTTTGATGCATTCCCATGCTTTCCAAATGCTCTTAAGCACAAAAGTGCCAATAACTTTGATAGGCATTGGGGTGATGAGCATATTGATAAACCCCAATCCTTTCCACGTAGGGCAGCCATAAGGTGAGCCTTCTTCAATACTATGTCATATGAGAACTTTCCAAGCTTCTTGGCTAGTGATGCTTCTAACAATCCATTTCACACAAAGTGCCTTCCCTTGATGTTGAATGTTAATAAGTTCAAGTCCCCCAGAGTTGTGGCGAAGACAACATATCTGCCAGGCCATGCGATGAAATCCTCTTGCCTATAGCGGCATTAGCCCATAAAAAGGCTTTGAGCAACTTTTCCAGCTTCTTAATAGATTCTTTGGAGGGAACCCAACATGACGAGTAATACACGTGTGGATGCAATAACTTTGGAACAAATTTGGAATTTTCTAGCCAAAGACAAAGGTTTGGTAAGAAAATATTCCAGTTTTTTGGCCACCCTTTGAATAACATATTGCAATGACTAGGCTAGGGATTTAGTTCCAAACATGCTTGATATGATTGACAGTGGGTGTAGTGCTCAACATTTATTTAAAATAAAATTAAAAAAACTGAAATAAAATATTAAAAAGGTGGGGGAAGCGTTGGGGAAGGAAATTTTGGGAGTGGTTGAAATGGCAGAGGAGATTAATGGAGGGTGGTGGAGTGTGGCAGGAGGGTGGGAAGGTTCACATCTTTTCAGACCTGTCATCTTCCTTACACAACAATATACAAACTTTATTTGAGATCCAAAGGCAATAAACACACTAAAATCCAAGTCAAAGTTGTAAGTTTAGCAATAATGGGATAGTTGCAGCGCCGATAGAATGGATAGGGATTGTGCTAAATGGTGCTCTCCCTAATAGCCATCCAAATCAACTCCATTATGGGTTGAAAAAACCTTGCGCATGGATGAAAATAAGTATGCATCTTTCTGTAGGCACCAACTATCTATTCTCTACCACTTTATTTTCACCACATTGTACCTATGTATATCTTCTTCATGAGGAAAAGATGAGATTTTGTAGGCCATGGACGAAATGGGTGGGTGTGAAACCATGAAGAGATTTGTGTATATCACAGGTGCTTGACTAGAGATTGGCACCCACTTGGCCATATGATGAGAAGAAAATGGTAAGAAAAATAAAATAAAATTCTTCCCCCCCGTCTCTATTTTTGTTTTCTTGTTCATGGCTGGAAGTTTCTAAAGTCTATGTTTCGATCAAACACAAAATACAGATGATATCGACATACCCATGTTCAAATATCCTTATGTGGGTGTTGATGTTAGGATGGTAGAGTAGATCTATGTAGTAATGTCGAGACTATCTAGATTACTTCAGATGGGATTTTCTTTGCAGGTTCATGGACACCCATCAAAGCATAAAATATAGAGGAATTTTGTAAGATGTTGTAGTTGCAAATGCTCTGGTAGACATGTATGAAATTTTGAACCTTACATAAGGTAGGTGAATTATTTAATAGAATGTCTTAAAAACAACATGGTTTTGTGGACAACATTGACTAGGATATGAACGAAATGGTTTCTCTTTTTGGGTGAAAGGTCAGCGAGAAGGTTTAGGAAAGGAGCTCCTGAGAGTCTTTGACTTTAACAATACCTACCACTGTGAGACGAAGTTTGAGTCTAGAGAAGCCCTTGAACTCCACAAAAGTATATGCATGTTGTGGCTTGTGCATTGTACTAATGAGGGGTGCAGTGAGGTATTTTGTGTAGAATTTGTACAACTGCATTTGTTCTTTGTTCTCCAATCTTTATAGAAGCAAGAAGCATCCGTTGGAGATCTAATGCATCATGTTGTATTACTGGAGAAGATCACAACGTGAAGCACTCTGTTTTTATCCATTCTAAGTTCTATGTTGGAAAGGGTATTGGCTGCTAGGAGGGCATAAAGTGGCTTGTTGAAAGGATTTAGAAACTTCATATAAATATAGCCATGGAATGTCTTATTTGTAGGATATGTACAAATGGTGTTCTAAATGAGGTTGTAAGATTTCCCAAGAAAATCCCCAACCAAGCGTGGCCTCATGGAATGCAACCATTTCTCGGTATGTACGTTTGGGGTACATTAAAAAAAGATTTAGAAACTTTTAGGCTGATGCAATCGTGGGAACTTAGAAAAGGCTATGGAATGGTATTTGTTAAAGGGGGATACCACAACCAAACTTGGTCTAACGGGTGATCTTTGTGGAGAATGCTCTAATCATTTTGTGGAATGAGTATAAAAGCCTTCTAGAAAATGCAATGGTGGAATTGTGGATGCACGTGATTGTCTGGTGGAATGTTGAAAGTGTGTGGGAGTCTTGTGGAATGTGGGTAAACCCTCCTCGAGCACCACTTGCACTACAGACATTGGTATTTCTAGGCATGGTCTCCTTACCTTTATCTCTTATAATTTTCATATAATTTGGTTATTCATTTGCAATAAAGTAAAAGTATTAAACTATTAGATACTCAAACAATTGGACATTTTAACCAAACGACTAGTGTTATCAATAAAACAACACCTCGTGATTTGCTACCGACTTATAATTTGACCCTCAACCATGTCACAACCACAACCTCATACATTGCTAAACCCAGGGTGTCAAAACTTGGTACTCATGTCCATTTGTTTTGGCGAGAGCTAGATGAGTTAACTAAAATAACCATTTCTGTCTACCTTGCAAAGTTAGAAAAACACAATTTCCAAAGACTTGCAAAACAACACTCTAAGCCTCGTAAAGGAGATGTCAAATGTCATATGTGTTCCTTGTTATGTAGAGAGTCACATCAAGCATTAGCTCGACCTCCTTGGACCATTTGCACTCTCTTCACCGCTCCTCTAAGAGCCCTGTTACTCTGTTTCACACTTTTAGGAAGTTGCCAAAACTAAAAATGTTGGATTTTGTTTCAGCGTGCTATTTGAACCCTGAGCAATGAAACGTTTGACCACCTTCACAAACCTCTAGTATATTTACTAGATAATTACCTAGAACCATAAGTTTGGAAAAAAACACTCTTGTAGTTAGTTTGGAAATGGCATTTTGTAGGCCTCCGATCGTAGTTTGACTAGGTAATACTAGACTAATTATGATCGGTTGCTTTGGAAAACTCGTCGCCGTTTAAAACCCGATTTCCAGCTTCTTAGTCCCGTTAACTCGATGAATTCTTCATATATAGGGTAACTTGTAGGAAATTTATCGTTGCACATTCATCTATGGAACCTTAGTTTTGGACGTGGTTTTAAAGCCCTCGAGCTAACTTTTGATCGTTGAACTAGGCCAATTACGACCAGGATGGCCTCGAGAAACTAGCCGCCAATTGTAAACCGTTCACCGCCAAAATTCCGCGCTTCTATGAAATTTTAGTGTATAGGATGACACGTCTAAACTTACGTGTTGGTGTTTTCTCATCGAAAGACAATGTTTGAAAGTGGTTTCTTAGCCTCGAGCCTAAATTGAACGTTTTACAACTAGTAGGAAAACATAAAAAGAAAGTTTTAGGACCCCCGTTGGGTTACCAAACCCTCGTGGAAACTTTTTGACACTTGTAACTAACTATTTGAAACTCTATCATGTGACTTGTTGTGTGAAATTGAACTTTTGACAAAATAGAGGTTCTCTCTCTCCTTGGTTAAGAAATGAAGTGAAATGAAATGAAATAAATATGTGTCTCTAACCCTCTCCTTTCGAATGCAAATTATTATTATTATGTAAATGGAAAACTAAAAATGTTAATTATGATAGATCTAGGTGGATGCCATGCCAGCGATTTATCACTGATTTCATGCTCACATGGTTTTGCAGGATGGAAGTAAAATGGCGAAAAGGCGTGGTGTAATTCATTGTTATTATTGTAATTTATATATGTTATTGGAAAATGTATATATGTATAATGTAATTTCCTTGTAATATAAAAATTTATACTTGAAATTTGGTAACATGTATGAGATGCTAGTTTTAGGGATGCCTTGGGAAATGTGCATTTAATCATAGGTGTCATTTCGATTCAAATTTATGTATGGTAAAAAGGTTAGATATATGTGTGTGTGTGTGTGTGTGTGTGTGTTAAATGAATTTGAATTTAATATCTTGTAGTGCATTTCCAGTGTGTAATAGACGATTAAATAGTTGGTTTTATGTCTCTTACCTTGAAAATGTAATAAATGAATCTAACCACTTTGTTAGGAAATATATATTAGTGCTCCATTTGTATGGGTGAATAATAATTACATGTGTAATTATTATTATGGTAAATTAGTGAAAGTACATTTACTATGTAAATGTAAATAGTAAATGTAAAATGTGGTTAGTATGTGGTAAGTTAGTAAGTTAGAATAATAAAACAATTAGTATTGTTTTATTATTATATTGGTGAGAGGTTGAAACCATATGGGTGTATGGTTGTATATGAAGACAAATGTTGTTGTAAGGATTGTTATTTTACATCTCCTATATAATGGAGTGTAATGAAATAGTGAATGTATAATAAAAATATAATATAGAGTTCTTGATTTCAATTATTGTCTGTAGCTATTTCATGGATTCTTTGTATTAGATCAGAGTAATTTCTACATTTGGTACCAGAGCAGGTTAAATTTGTCTCGAAGATGATCTCGTAACTTTTGTTTCAGCGATCTGGGTTTCTCCAAAATTTTGCGTGTGGAATGATCTGTTATACAGAAGCTACAGTAGAAATTTCAGAAAAACCCAGTTCGTAGTTTGGGAGAAACGTGCAATTTATTATACAGCACATTGATCACTGCTGTTTTTTTTTAAGAAATCAGAGAATCAAAGGTAATTCAAATCTACATTCAATTTGTTTTGGATATTTAGATTCAGCAAAATGGATACACCATTAGATAAATTTAATGGGTTGAAATTCCATACATGGAGAGTAAAAATTCAGATGCAGTTAATGAATAAAAATCTATGGAGGATAGTAGATGGAAACGAAAAAGCACCTACAGATGTAAGCAAAATTGTAGAATGGGAAACTAGAGATGAACAAATAACAAATGAAATTGACTATAATTATGAAGAATTTCTATACTAAGTGAATTTACTGGAGGATGGAGGCAAACGGAGGTTGGAGGTCATTCAGCGACCTCTCGTCAGTTGCCAACGACGGGGCCGCATATCGCCTTGACTTTGTGAATTCACATGTGTGTGTGCATTTTAATTTTAGTGCTTCCAAAGGTGGTGTGCCTCGGGCAGTTTTAGTGATCCCGTTTTCAATAAGTGGAAATTTCACATTGAGGGGGAACATGATCCAATGTTCCATTTCCAAAGATGTCGTTTTTCTATGTATGTATGAACAATGATTTCGTAGAATTTCCTATGTTATTCCCTCATTAAGAAGATAGTGATGAGAGCTGATGATACTACTGCAACATCATGATATTGTGGTTGTTAGTTATCCACTAGAAAAACTATCCAGAGGTTGTTGGTATTATCCTAAAAACCATCTCATGTGTGGTTGTTGGTTAACCACTTGGAAAACCATCCGTCAGGTTGTTGGTATTGTCCTCAAACCATCCGCATCATGAGCATGCTACATAGTGGCACGCATAAAGATAAAGCAGTTTTCCCCATGTTCGCACTAAGGGGGAATGTTAGGAAATATATATTAGTGCTCCATTTGTATGGGTGAATAATAATTACATGTGTAATTATTATTATGGTAAATTAGTGAAAGTACATTTACTATGTAAATGTAAATAGTAAATGTAAAATGTGGTTAGTATGTGGTAAGTTAGTAAGTTAGAATAATAAAACAATTAGTATTGTTTTATTATTATATTGGTGAGAGGTTGAAACCATATGGGTGTATGGTTGTATATGAAGACAAATGTTGTTGTAAGGATTGTTATTTTACATCTCCTATATAATGGAGTGTAATGAAATAGTGAATGTATAATAAAAATATAATATAGAGTTCTTGATTTCAATTATTGTCTGTAGCTATTTCATGGATTCTTTTTAGATTAGATCGAGTAATTTCTACAACCACAACAACCAACTCTAGTATAAAATTCATGTATAACTACTCTTCCTGTGTGATTTCTCTTAGCATAGAAAACTAAAACCTTAGGAAAAACTAAAATCCTTACACTTGATAACACCTTCTAGATTAAATAAATAAGATCACAAGTATGAGTTTATCCGCATAACTTGTACGCTTATCATCATCCTTGTGAACTCCGAATAGGTACGACATGGTCCAACATTATCCATAGTATGTGGTTCCCTTCCAGGATTGAAAACCATGTGTGTAGTAAGGAGAATGTGATTTTCTTAAGGTAGCACTCATGGGAACCAACATTAAACATAGAGTAAAACCCTCTTGGACTCGACACAAATGGAGCTAGTGAAATAGTTATCCTATGACTTAAACTCTTGTTAATGATCTCTTTAGTTCCTCACAGATAAATGGGTTACCTTGGTTACTAGCAACATAACACCTTGGTCTTTCATGAATGTTGTTTAGCATAAATTTTCCTCTCACCTTAAACTCATATATAATTGGGGCATTGATCCTTAGTACAATTAGAGTTCAACCAAACCTCTGGCATGGATTAAGGGGTTAACTTATGGGAGGAAATTGTTCATAACTCTTAGAAATGCAATTGTATTTTAAATTAAGTTGACTTAAGAGAAGTGTAGAAAACAAATGGTCTCAATTACCCTCATGCCTAGTTTCCTTTGTACCCTAGTGAGTGGCCCAAACCGAACAAAGGTAGTAGGTGATATTCTTATGATTGATCTCATGGTGGGATTTAAATGAAAAATTGATGTCTTGGTTGCGTAATGTGTTTAATACTGCAGTGTATAAGAGAAAAGAAATGGGATGTCTCGTGCTAGGTTACACTCCTTGTAGTAGCAAATCCATTAGTGAAAATTATGTGTTATTTTGTTTACAATTGTTATAAAATAATGCTAATAATGAGACCATAGTGTGATGTAAGAGTAAAGAATATAAGAGTAAAACGAGATTTTAAGTTAGGAATAATGTCACTCTTGGAGTCCTTGTAACTCAATTAGACATTTTCATGTGTTAAAAAGAATATGAATTGCCCTTGGTGAGATCAAACTTCGAGAAAACAAAAGATATATAAATCCAAATAAAATTTCTTGATGTGGAAATGTTGAATGGATTCAACAAGTTATTGAACTATATTAACTATGATAGGAAATAAAGATACCGTGATCGAATAATGTTTGTGGGAACAGATATCTTGAATCTAAATCTCCCTTAAGTCCTAAGATTTCTTTCTCAGCATCATGTCAAACTCACTTGTGAAAATTGAATAAACATTTGAGAAGTATAATATTAACATAAGAACGAGAGAATTAGGAACTTTGTATGCAATTTGAAATATGGAAAATAATTACGTAAGTTATGGAGATTTTCGTAAGGGATAAAGAGCCAAATTAAATGATCAAACTATAAGTTGAATGTGAAATGAATTTAAGAATCTATAGGTGATAAAAAGAGAAAATTATCCTTGCATAATAATGTTTTTTGGAATGTTAATCGTAACTAAGATGTAATCATGGTAATGATGTGTTGTGGGTTTGTCAATCCTTGGGTCCCTTTTTATGGTTGGGTCATTGCTAGCATTCATTCATTGGGGAAAGTGTGGCATCGACATGTATATGGTGTTGTCATGTGTCTATGTGAGTCGATGACTTGTGTAAGTGTCTTATGTGGTGTTAAGTTTATCTATTGGAGCCCATGTGGTGTTGTGTAATGAGCATTTAAAGTAAAAAAAATTATTCTGGTATTTTTATTGTTGTATTTGTGTGTCCAAATTGTGGGCGTTACATTTGGTATCAGAGCCGAGGTTCATGCTCTTGAACCTCTGGGACATATTGGAGTAGTGATGATTTTGCATGGTGGTGGTGGATATTGGAAGAGTAATGTGATATATGTTGTAATGTGAGCAACGTTGTAATTTTAATATTATGAATGCACATGTTGTGCATGTCACTTAGTGCGTATTTGTAGTGCTTAGTTCCCTTTGACACTGCTTGATACTAATCATGATATCGCTTGATTAGATTATAGACATAATTATGGACCTTATTATAGTATGTTGTTAAATGTTAGATCATGGATTATTGTTGACTTAATTCAGTTATGATGCATGATGATTATTAGAGACATTTTATATGTTGATGATGTTATACTTGTTGGACATGGTTATATGATGGATGTTGTTTGATTTGTGATATTTGGATATCAGAGTAGACCTAGAAATGGAAAATTATTGGATGATGATATAGTTGTTGATAAAACTATAAATGATATTGTTAGATTACTTTGATGTTGTTGTGATTCATATATCTAGATGATTTTAGATTTTTAATTATATTTATATTATTTTAGACATTCTGATATGGCCACGAGGTCGAAGGAGGTATTTGTATTTTTGCAGGTTAAAAATATCACAACAAACATCGAGGGATTGGAGACCAACCACATTGGAATTCTAGATGAATTCAACAAGGTCACCATGGCAACTAGTTTTGTTATGTGTGTTTGTATTTTTTGTTAGGGTTTCCCATGGGGGAATCACCTTTAAATGTGACCAAGGGATTTTATGTTTTTCTTTTATTTGGTCCCTTTTGTTTAATTTTTGCATGTGTTTTATGTGGTGCACTTACCCCTTTCATTATTTATTTAATGTGGTGTTAATATTGTGAGTAATCATATTGTTTAGTTAATTAATTAAAAGATGTCATAAGAATGTAATTAATAGAGTTGTTGGTCATGTTTTAAAGTGTGTAAATAATATGTAAGTGACCTTGTAAATTAAATTTTGAGTGTGAAAACTCCACCTTCTTGGAAATTCGAATTTGTCCTTAGAGGCTGATTTTGAGGCATGTGGGACAAGTTAAACTTGTCCATTACCTCTTAAATTTACATACCAACCTTGCCTATGGTTGGAGGGTTAGATTTAGACATTTTTATGCATTTTTACAAGTCAAGTTGAATGTTGTAATTGCACTTTTCTTACATAATTTAATTTCAGTCCTTATGGGGTATGGGCTTGTTTGAGTGTGTAAGTAAATCTATCATATTATTCACCCACTTATTTATTATGCATTGGAGAATGAAGTTGAATTTTGGGGTTGGGGTTGAGGATGTGTGATGTGACATCCTACATGGATCCACCTCATCCTCTTCTCTTCCCTCTTCTTTAAAATTTGAATTTCTTGCCTTGTTTTGGGTTGCTTCACTTTTGGAGACTTCATTTTGGGGTGAATTTTTCTTGCTGTTTTGGGAGCTCTTGCTTGGAGAAGTTTTGGAAGATTGTTGCATGCTTGTGCTTGGCTATTTTGGATTGCTTGCATTGGGATAAAGCTTGCTATTTTGGAACTTGGAACAACTCCATCATGGAGAGGTAGGAGCTTGGCTCTTGAAATGCTCTTCTTTATATATGTAAATGTTCTTGTGTGAATGTTTTGGTGTATTTGTGGGCTGTTGGGTAGATGGCCTAGGAATGGTGTAGGAGAAGACTATGGGGTTATTTTGTGGGAGGCACAAGTGGTTTTAGGGAGGTATAAGGGTGGAGGGAGTTGGGATTTGGGTTCCACCTTACAAAGAAATAGCTTACATTTCTTTACTCGTTATGGGGTGCCATAAGAGGTTGGGGAGACATAAGAAAATGTGAGGAATAAGGGGTACTTGGGGGAGGCATAAGGGCATGATAGGGTTTTGAAATTATATATATATATATATTGGTGGGTTGTTCTTAGGTGGTGATACCCATTTTCCCCTTTGGGAGGCATAAGCAACATCCCCCATAGCTTCTTGCTCCTTTGGCTTGTTTGATGAAGCCTTTGTATTGTTTGTCATGTTTTAATGTAGTTGTAAACTACATTCTGTTTGGGACTATGTTTCTTGTGAAAATGTTGCTTGTATGTTTGTGGAAGCCTGTTGTTGCCATGAGATTGGATCACATCTTTTATTGCATTGTGGTTGGGGCTCAGGGGCCAATGAAGAAGGATGGCTTCTCCTCTTCATTGGATGTCTTGGTTGGGTGGAGAGCGTTGCCTTTCCCCTACCCTTTTGTGATCAAATTGGAAGAATGTGAAGAATGCATGTTGCTGTTCGGAGTTGAGAAAATACAGTTTAATAGTCCCTTGTGGAATGAAATCTCATTGTAACCTTTCCCACTTGAAGTGGATGAACTTGTAAATGTTTGTGTTGGGAAGATGTTTTATTGATTGCAAGTTGTATATTGAAATGTAAAAGAGTTACACTCTGTATTCTCTTTTGGAAAGAATGTGAAAGAAAGATACATGTTTTTGTATGTTACATTTTGAAACCAAATGGAAAGGAAGTTGTAAGAGTTATTTTAAATTAATGGAAGTGGTTTTGTCTTGTCCATATGTTTTTATTCCATTGGAAATCTATGTTTAGCATTCACTATGAAATCCCTGTTTGAAAAGTGGTAAAGTGAAACACGTGAGAAGAAAATGTATTATTCTGTTCTGTATATAATATATGTTTTGAAGGAATAAAAGAAGAAAGGATTGTAATGTTGAATTTTGGAATCAATAAAGGATTGCATTACCTTTTTCAATTATATTGTTGTATTGAATCTGATCATTTCAATGTATTGAAATCTCTGTTTGAATGAAGTAAATGCGTATGAAGGAAAATGCGTAACTCGTCTCAAAATCAGAAGTTGGAAATCGAATTGTATTTTGGTTTTTAAATGGATGGAATTAAATCAAATAATGTGTTAGATTGGAATTGTAATGTATTCTAAATACTTGGAAGAAGAAAGTGGCAAATAGAACCATTAAAATTTGATCCCTATTTTTTTTGTAATTTCAAATTGGTAATTATCAAAACCAAAAAATGCACAGTTTGAACTTGCAACAATAAAATAACAAATTATTGATTAAATTCAAGTAGTATACCCTAAATGAACTCAATTAGACAACAACACTTAGAGGAAAATTTTTCTAACTTGGCAAAATCGGGCTCAAACCGTTTGCAAATGCTTTGCTATCAAGACATGAAAATGTTCAAATTGTAAAAATATTAGACAAATTAAATCTTGAATCCTTCCTTAAATCCATCTAAGAACATGTCCACATGTCTAATTGACATGTTAAGAGAGGAAGAAGATCAAATTGAATAAATCTCACGAGTTAGAATTTACCACCACACCGTAAAAGTTCAGCAAGCCGTTTTCTTAAAATTGACCTCTTAAAATTTATCAAAATAAAAAATCAATGATCTCTGTGCAAAGAGGATGTCGAGATATTTCCAGAAATTCCTCATTTTCCCAAAACCGAGCTCTCTATCAAAAGTTATGGCCCTCTGAAGTTTTTCCTTCACTTGGCATCAAAAAAAAAAAAAAAAAAGGAAAATTTTCTCTTGTCTGGCCCGCGGCCCAATTGTTTCCTTAGAACTTAGGAATTTTTTTGGGAAAATTTTCCAAATTTTCCCCATCGCCCGCCTGCCCATAGCCAATCATAGGTTTCCATGTGGCACCATGAGGTGTTAATGATGGGACGGATCTCTGTTTTACTTAGCGCTCACAAAAAATTTTAGGAAAAATTTCCAAATTTTCCCCTACTGGCCCGTAACCAATCAGGTGATGACACGTGGCATCATGAGGCGTTGATGGTGGAGAGAGTCCCTTTTTAATTTTTGTGCTTCAAAAAATTTAGGAAAATTTTCCATGTTTTCCCCACCGTCCCGCTCGGTCCGGCAATGCTGAGCTACCACGTGGCATCACGAGGTGTCGACGGAGGCACGGGTCCTTGTTATCCTCTTAGCTCTTTGGGGTGCTAAGCAAATTTTCTCCCCACTACCTTACTTTCCCCACATTGGATTAGGTGATGCCACGTGTCCCTTGCGGATTGTAGACTTGCGGGCCCCATGTTGGCTTTTCGCCCCACGTGAGAAGCTTTCCCAAACGTCTCTCGCCACCCCGCTCCCGCGCTAATTTGAGAAGTGCCACGTGTCCCTTGTGGACTTGCACCCGTGGGTGCGTGGGTGAAAAGTTAGTTTTTTTCCCCACATAGGAAATGATCCAAAAGTCTCCCCACGGCCCGCCAACCTGCCCTTTGGGAAAATTTTCACCCCTGGGCCCATAGGCCCGCTCTTGGGGAAAATTTTCACCCCAAGGCCCTGCCGGCCCATAACTTGAGAAATATGAGGAGTTAGGAGGACTTCTTTATATAAATGGAAAGGTGAGGAAATTTCCTATCCAATGGAAATGATTTAGGGAATTTTTGAATGCATTAAGTGTGAGAAAAATCAAGTTAAAACTTTAAGCTTGTTAGAGAGTGGGTATGGTGATGATTTACCCTCTGAACCTAATTGAACCTTCTAACCCTAGATTTTGGACCTTATGACCTCTAATAATTGTCAATAAAAGAAAATTATGTTCTAGTAGATTTGAATGGTTCTGAACTTGTTAGTGACAGTTGTTTCCTTGTAACTTGGTTGTAGACTCTTTTAAACAAAAAAATATTCCATAATTTTTCCTAACTAATCCTAGGTTGTTTCTTGGGTCTCAAGTGGGTTGTTTTAGCAGGCATTACAATATTTTTTATCATGTTTATGTGCTTGTGATGAGATAATTTAGTTTTCTTTTCATGGATTCTATGAATAGTTCACGTGTGATGTACTTTGCTTGTTGTGTGTGAAAATAATGTTATTGTGGATTACAGAGTGTTGGAACATTTTGGTATTATGTGATATGAAGGTGTATTGATGTATTGCATGACAAAATTGGTGTAAAGTGAATTGGATTGTATTATGACGTTGTCATCATGTTGTGATGAATCATGTGTGTCACCATGTTATAATTGCAATTGACTTTATGTTGTAATGTTAGACAATATGTTCCTTATAATGTATAATTTGTGTAATATGTGATGGTTCGTGTGTCGTGACTTAGGGGCATATGGTGAGCGTATGATCCCTTTTGTATAGTGATTACATTTTGGGTGCGGTATGTGGTAATATGACGTATCATAACCCGTGAAAATAATGATTATGCTATACCATATATATATATACCATGCGTTAGACGCTATGGTTAATGTGTGTGAATCACCATTGTGTTAGTGATGTAGTTATGTGTTATGTTGTGAACCCTACACTAACCGACCCTAAGGGAAATTGGTGTATGTTTGGAGTGAGGAAATGTGTACCATTGACCAGTCACTTGAGGCAAGTACGAGACATGAAGTGGAGTCTTAAATAAGTTGAAAACCCTCTTTTTTTTTTTGGTATGAATGGCACTTGCTCAACGAATGTCATGCATATTGTGTTTCACGAGACACCTTAGGCTCAGTAGATGGTGACTTGTACTCTTTCTCTCTCCCTATATGGTTATCATATGGATTCAACCTAAGTGTAGTTACGACTATGTTGAGCCTTGTAGAAGCGGTGGAGGGATGATTCTGACATGAGAGATGATGACAATTATATTATTTGATATGTTATTTTACGAGCCGAGGCTCGATGTCCGAGTGCTAAAAACTCATTGAGTACCCCTTTGGTGGCCATATAAGGCCACATAGTTATTGTGATGTGCTATTTCTCTATATGTATTTTATTCATAAATTGAACATTTCATTTTTTTTTCTTTCTAGAACCAGCAGTTTTCTTGATTGATGTGTTCTTATATTTTGGGCATTTTATTTGGTTGTTGCACTAACATGTGGATTTTTGCACTAACTATGGCTATTTGGCCATTTTCTTTACTTAGATTTAAATTTGTTTTTCATGTTTAAAGGTTTTATAGCCTAGCCCAAGGCTTGGGATTTTTTCCACTTGGCATTTGAAACGGATTTTTATGCTAGTTCTAATGTTGTAATGTGTGGAATAGGGTCATGGGATGCACCATGAGTGGTTGAACCTATGGACCCACTTCATTTGTATGGGGGTACACCCCAAGGAGTTACAGATAACTAGCGGGTTGTTGAACCACGAGTTATTATGTCACTTGGGTTAGGGGTGTCTGACTCTATGTGCCTAGGGCCATAGGGTGACCGCCCCTTTGAGGGAGACATAAGAGACTTGAGGGAGGCATAAGAGACTAGAGGGAGACATAAGAGACTGGAGGGAGACATAAGAGACTTGAGGGAGGCATAAGAGACTTGAGGGAGACATAAGAGACTTGTGTGTGTGTGTGATTAGTGCACTTGGAGTTTTATTTTTATGTTTGTGATGCTTTGGGAGGCATATGTAGTTGTTGGTGATGCTTGGGAGGTATATGGAGTTGTTTTGTGATGTTTTGGGAGGTGTATGGTGTTGGTGTTATGATTTATGTGTACTGTGTGAGTCTAGTTATGTTTTGTGATGTTGATGATTGATGTTCCTCATTGAGGGTATGATTTGACCCCTTTTTGACACTATGTAACTACAATTATTGTCCCAAGTTGTGTGAAACCTTTATATGTGTACCTGTTGGGAATTCCATGTTGTAGTAGTTTGCTTATGTTATGGGTACTATTGTGTTGGGCGCATGTGTGTGATAAGTACTATGTTGTGAGGGATATGTATGTTCTTTCCATGGTTCGGTTGAGTTCTTGTGATGTGATACAGTCGTAGAAGTATGTAGAGATATTTCTTGTGGACCATTAGTGTTGTGTTTGGTTCTTGTGTCACATCGTGATGTCAGTATCATATGGGCACCCATGAAAAATACATAAACTAAAATCCTAAGAATTAAACTACTAAGAGTTTGAGATTAAGAAATAATTTAAAGGAAAAGACTAATTAAGTAATAAAGTAAAAGAGAAATGCCAATCTTCATAGAACATTAAAATTTATGATATTGCCAAATTTAGTTTGCTTCCTTGTGGTCGTGTTGTATCGACAAGTTGTTTTGTTAAACGACATGTGTCATTATTGACTTTCTTTCCTACCTACCCTTTGATCTTTGGTATTGTGTCGCATCGAGGATGATGCTCTTATAAGGGGAGGGAAATGTAGTGCTCAACATTTATTTAAAAAAATGAAATAAAATAATTAAAAGGGAGGGAAGCGTCGGGAGGGAAATTTTGGGAGTGGTTGAAATGGTAGAGGAGATTAATGGATGGCGGTGGAGTGTATCGGGAGGGTGGGAATGTTCACATCTTTTCAGACATGTCATCTTCCTTGCACAATAATACACAAACTTTATTTGAGATCCAAAGACAATAAACACACTAAAATCCAAGTCAAAGTTGTAAGTTTAGCAGTAATGGGATAGTTGTAGATATAGAATGGATAGGTGAATGTGCTCAATGGAAATCTCCCTAATAGCCATCCAAATCAACTCCATTATTTGTTGAAACAACCCCGCGCATGGATGAGAATAAGTATGCATCTTTCTCCATGCACTAGCTATCTATTTTCTACCACTTTATTTTCACCACATTGTACCTATGTATATCTTCTTCATGAGGAAAAGATGAGATTTTCTAGAGCATGGATGAAATGGGTGGGTGTGAAACCATGAAGAGATTGTGTATATCACAGGAGATTGAATAGATTTTGGCACCAACTTGGCCATATGATGAGAAGAAAATGGTAAGAAAAATAAAATAAAATTCTTCCACTCCGTCTCTCTATTTCTTCTTTCTTGTTCATGGTTGGAAGTTTCTAAAGCCTATGTTTCGATCAAACACAAACTCGTAGATGATATCGACATACCCATTTTTAGATATCCTTATGTGGGTGTTGATGTTAGGATGGTAGAGTAGATCTATGAAGTAATGTCGAGACTATCTAGATTACTTCGATGGGATTTTCTTTTTATAGGTTCATGGACACCCATCAAAGCATAAGTATAGAGGAATTTTGTCGATGTTGTAGTTACAAATGCTCTGGTAGACGTGTATGAAAATGTGGCACCTTACATAAGGTAGGTGAACTATTTAATTCTAGAATGTCTTAAAAACAACATGGTTTTGTGGACAACATTGACTACACGATATGCATGAAATGGTTTGTCTTTTTGGGTGAAAGGTCAACGAGAAGGTTTAGGAAAGGAGCTCCTGAGAGTCTTTGAATTTAACAATACCTACCACTGTGAGATGAAGTTTGAGTCTAGAGAAGCCCTTGAACTTCATAAAAGTATATGCATGTTGCAGCCTATGCATTGTACTAATGAGGGTGCAGTAAGGTATTTTGTGTAGAATTTGTACGACTGCGTTTGTTCTTTGTTCTCCAATCTTTACAGAAGCAAGAAGCATCCATTGGAGATCTAATGTATCATGTTGTATTTCTGGAGAAGATCACAATGTGAAACACTCTGTTTATCCATTCTAAGTTCTGTGTTGAAAGGGGATTGGATGCTAGGAGGGCATAAAGTGGCTTGTTGAAAAGGCTTTAGAAACTTCAAATAAATATAGCCATGAAATGTCTTATTTATAGGATATGTACAAATGGTGTTCTAAATGAGGTTGTAATATTTCCCAAGAAATTCCCCAACCAAGTGTGGCCTCATGGAATGCAACCATTGCTTTATGTATGTTTGGGGTAAGTTAAAAAAATTTAGAAACTCTTTGCTACGCCCTAAACCTATTGCTTGTATTAGGTTATGAGTAGCTGAATCTCGGCTTACCATATCATTTTATTATATAATTTATAATTTCTTATGCTTAGTAGTCCAGCCTTGGTGATGGCCATAACATATGAATAGTATATATAGGGATTGTAGGTAGTAGTTCATCATCATTGGAGCATTTGAGTCTTATTGTATGGTTTGGAGGTTGCCCCCTTGAAGTGGCGAAGCTATTATAATTACATATTGAGATCATTATTTTGGAATATTGTGTTATTTGGTGTTATATTTCTGCTCATGATCTGAATTATACAAGTAATTTCATTACAAGTGGTATCAAAGTTGCGATTTGGGCCAAAATTAGGGCAAAAACTAATTTTTTGTTTCCACAATATATTGCGAACCAAAGAGAATTGGTGGAAGATATTTTTACCAGAGTTTTGAAACATTTCAAGTAAGGTTCCTTGAAAATTTCAGAATTTTTTGATTTATTTTGCAAAAGTTTTTACAAATTTAGGGGTTTTCATAAAATCGCTCCCTAGGGTGCAAATTGTGGATTTTTTTCAAATTAGTTACATTTTCGGATATCAATTTTTTTCGGGATTGTTCTTTAAGTTTTTTTAATATTTGGCCAAATTCTTATCAAAATATTAAACCCTAAAATTTGATCATGATCTGTACATCCTACTATTTTGGGGCATCATGGCAGGGCCTTCCACAAGAGGAAAAAAGAATCCCATCACTCTAGGTAAAACACCAGAAAAGGATGAGATAATAGTTGAGGAGTTGGAGATAGAATATATAACTACAAACTCCTTAGGGTTAGGGTTTACTTCGACAGACCATAAGGTACGCCAACTTGAGTTTAAAATGAGAGACCTCGAATCTCGGGTGACCAAAGAAAGAAGACATTGATTAGGGCAAAAAAACTAATTTTTATTTCCATAATATATTGCGAACCAAAGAGAATTGGTGGAAGATAATTTTACTCAGATTTTGAAACATTTCAAGTAAGGTTCCTTGAAAATTTCAGACTTTTTTGATTTATTTTGCAAATTTTTTACAAATTTAGGGGTTTTCATAAAATCGCTCCTAGGGTGCAAATTGTGGATTTTTTTCAAATTAGTTACATTTTTGGAAATCAATTTTTTTTTTCGGGATTGTTCTTTAAGTTTTTTTATATTTTTCCGAATTATTATCAAAATATTAAACCCAAAAATTTGATCATGATCCGTACATCCTACTATTTTGGGGCATCATGGCAGGGCCTTCCACAAGAGGAAAAAAGAATCCCATCACTCCGGGTAAAACACTAGAAAAGGATGAGATAATAGTTGAGGAGTTGGAGATAGAATATATAACTACAAACTCCTCGGGTTAGGGTTTACTTCGACAGCACCATAAAGTACGCCAACTTGAGTTTAACATGAGAGACCTCGAATCTCGGTGACCAAAGAAAGAAGACATGGATAGGATTGGACAAAGATTGAAGGAGTTCATGCAAAAATTCAGTACACATATGATGGGTAATCATACTTATGTTAATCAAGGTGGATCCTCAGGTCAACATAATAGACACATGAGCCATAGTGGATCTTCGAGTGTGCACAATCCAAATACGAGCACTCGCGGGATCGATGTGCTATGTTTCCAAAAGTGGAGATGCGCAAGTTTGATGGAAAGGATCCACTTAATTGGATTAACCAAATGGAGAATTTCTTTGAACTACATCAAATTCCATCAGGAAAAAAGGTGACCATGGAATCTTTGTATCTCGAACTTGACCAATTCATCTGATATCGATGGTTATGTGCTCAAAGGTAGAAGAGTGGTCTCAATGTTACATGGATAGTATTCACTGAAGAGTTGCAATTACACTACAGTTCTAGTGTGTCAGATAATTACTTAAGCCAATTAGCAAAGGCCGAGATGATAGGATCTGTTAAGGATTACATTCATCACTTCCAAAACCTTTCTCTGCGGGTGGAAAAGATTACTGAAAGAGAATTTGAATGACCTATTTCTTGGGGGTCTTAAGGATCACATTGAGCATTAGGTGTGTATGTTTAATCCTCATAAGGTTTCTGATTCAATGATTATGGCAAGAAGGGTAGAGAAGAAATTTGTTTCAAGTTGGAGACAACATTTCACTTATACTGCAGAGATCACAACACATTGGCCCCAAAGACTCCCTTGACTAGTTAGATTGACACCTTAACAAATTGAAGAAAAAGAGAAAAAGGGTTATGTTTTAACTGTGATGGTAAATTTGGACCCGGAAATAAATGTGCTAAAAAGAAGTTTTTCTACATTGATGGGCCTAGTGAAGATGAAGAGAAGGATGAAGATGTAGAGTTAGAGGTCTTGGTTGAACCAGAGGAGGAGTCAGGAGATCCTCACCAATGATCTCATGCCATGCAATTTTAGGTATTAAGCACGCTCCAAACCCTAAAGGTGGTTGGATTCCTAAAAGAATAGAGGGTCAAAGTGTTGATTGATTCAGAAGTACTCACAACTTTATCAATCATAAGTTAGAAAGTTGCGCCTAAACTTTTCATTTATCCAACTCCCGAATGTCGATAATGATTGCTTTGATGGAGGTATGGTTACTTGTTTCGAAAATGCCATAGCATTAAGCTTGCCATGGGAGATTACATACTAAATAGTCCCATGTATGCCATTTATATGGGAGGAGCAGACATTGTGTTTGGGGTTCAATGGCTTACCACTTAAGGAACCATTGAGATGAACTTCTAAGACTTGTTCACATGATTTCACTCAAGGAAGGAATTTTGAGCTAAGAGGCTTAAGAACAAAGTCTCCACAAATAGTAAGTTCTCATCGGAAGCACAAAATGCTAAAAAGGATGCAAAGGGATTTGTGGCACAACTCTTTTCATTGGAGGCTCATCATTCTAAGGACATTATACCATCAGATATGCAAGCAGTGTTGGATGCACACTCTGTTGTATTTAAAAATATACCAAAGGGCTTACCTCCAAAGAGAGATCATGATCATGCTATTCAGTTATTACCAGGAATTTAGCCACCTAACATCAAACCTTATAGGTACCCATATGTGCAAAAGAGTGAAATCGAGAAGATTGTACAAGAGATGTTGGAAGCAAGAATCATCCGCCATAGTCAGAGTGCTTATTCTTCTCCAAAGAGTGATGGTATAAAAGAAAGATGACATGTGGCACATGTGTCCGATTATAGGGAGCTTAATAAGTACACAATCAAAGATAAGTTTCCTATTCCTATTATTGATGATTTTCTCGATGACCATTATGAATTCCTAGTAATTCCTTTTGGACTCACAAACACACCTTCTACATTTCAAATTTTGATGAATTCTATTTTTAAGTCATTCCTGCGAATTTTTCTTAGTGTTTTTGATGATATATTAATTTATAAAGCAAAACATGGGAGGAACATTTGCATCATGTAAACAAGGTTTTGGAAACCCTTGAGCAACATCAACTTTATGCAAAGCCCTCTAAGTGTTCTTTTGGACTCAAGGATGTTGAATATTTGGGTCACATTGTCTCTCATGAAGGGGTTAAATTTGATCCTTATAAGATCAAAGCCATGATGGAGAATTTCCAAAAACCCTAAAGAATCTATGAGGATTTTTGGGGCTTACATGTTATTACCAAATATTCGTAAGGCATTATGGAAGCATAGTTGCACCTCTCACAGCTTTATTAAAGAAGGACTCCTTCCATTGGAGTGAGGATGCAACCAAATAATTTGAGAAACTAAAGGAGGCCATGTGCACCACTCTAGTCTTGGTTACTCTAGATTTTTCCAAAACATTCATTATTGAATGTGATGCATCAAGGGTGGGTATGGGGGAAATTATCATGCAAGAAGGCCATCCTATTTACTTTTTGAGTTGTCAATTCAAAGGTAAGAATATTTCCAAGCTGACTTATGAGAAGGAAATGCTAGCCATACTTCATGCAGTAAAGCAATGGAGACCATATCTCATAGGAAGACACTTTAAAGTGAAGATAGATCATGATAGTCTGAAATACTTCTTGGAGCAACATTTATCATCTGAAGAACAACAAAAATGGGTCTCCAAGATGTTGGGATATGATTTTGAGATTATCTATAAGAAAGGGAAGGAGAATGTAGTTGCGGATGCTCTGTTGCAGAAAGATGACTCAACTGCAGCCTTGTTATGTGCCATATCCATATTACAGGAAGATTGGATAGATGAGGCAAGGTCCGAATGGAGAAATGACCCAACTAAACAAAACCTCATTCATCATCTCTAGAATGATCCAAGCATGTTTGAAAAATTTGTATTGGAAGGGGATGCTTTATGGTATAAAGATAGATTATACCTATGGAAGAAATCCACTCTTAAAAATAGGATTCTATTTGAGCTTCACTCTTCTCTAGTAGGGGGCACTTTGGATTCTTAAAGACTTATCATCGAGTCAAACAAGATTTCTTCTGGGAAGGGCTCAAAGGGGATGTCCAATTTTTTTGGTAGAATGTATGGTTTGTCAGCAAAATAAGGGTGAAACAGGTTTGATCCCAGGTATTCTACAACCTCTATCTATTCCTAGCCAGTGGTGGGAAGAGGTTTCTATGGAATTCATCACAAGATTTCCTAAATCTGAAGGAAAAATGTCATCATGGTTGTGGTGGATAGAATCACCAAATATGCTCATTTTTTTCCTTGTCACACCCATTTGTTGCAAGCACGGTAGCAACAACCTTCATGGGCACAAGCTTAGAAGCTTTATGGGACACCAAAGATTATAGTAGTAATTTTTGGACTGATTTATTCTCATGTTTGGGTACTCAATTAGCTCGTAGCTCTTCTTATCATCCCTAGTGATGGGAAAACATAAGTTTTAAATAAGTGTTTCAAGGATATCTCCGTTGCTTTACATCGATAAACAAGCAAGATGGGTCCAATGGTTTGCCAATTGTAGAATGGTGGTATAACACTTCCATACTTCATCTAAAATGTCTCCTTTTTTGGCACTCTATGGGTACCATCCAACATCCATCACATCATAATTGAGAGGACAACCGTGGGTTAGAGCAGTAGAAGAACACATTCAATATCAACATGAGGTCCTCTCTAGTCTCAATGAGAACTTGGTCATGGCACAAAACCGCATGAAGCAACATGCTGATCAACATCACACAAAAATTCATTTTGAAGTCGGTGATTGGGTTTTGTGCGGTTTCTGACCATATAAGAAAATGTCTTTGAAACAACAAAAAAATGATAAAAACTTTCACCGAAGTATTATGGCCCCTATCAAGTATTGCAAAAGATTGGTACTATAGCATACAAATTAGAACTTCCACAATCAACCAAAATACATCCAGTCTTTCATGTTTCTTGCCTGAAGAAAGTAATTGGACGTAGAGAGAGTATCAACATAAACAAGTGTTACCCGAGCTCGATGAGCAAAGGCGAGAGTCATCTTGGAACTTGAATGCATCCTTCAAACACACACTAAAAGATTGAGGACATGGGTTATTATTGAGTACCTGATCAAGTGGAAGAATATGGACAATGAAGATGCAACATGGGAAGATATGACATTCCTGTAGTAGCACTCAGAGCTTCTCAACATTGGGGACAATGTTGCTTTGAAGGGGAAGGGCATGCTATGCCCTTAACCTATTGCTTGTATTAGGATATGAGTAGCAGATTTGTGGCTTACCATATCATTTTATCATATCATTTATACTTTCTCATGCTTAGTAGAGCCGGCCTTGGTGATGGCCATACCATACAAATAGTATTTATAGGGGATTATAGTAGTAGTTCATCATCATTGGAGAATTTGAGTCTTATTGTATGGTTTGGAGGTTGTCACATTGAAGTGGCGAAGCAATTATAGTTGCATATTGAGATCATTATTCGGAATATTGTGTTATTTAGTGTTATATTTTTTGCTCATGATTTGAATTATACAAGTAATTTCATTACACTCTCAGTGATGCAATTGTGGAAACTTAGCAAATGCTATGGAATGGTATTTTTAAAGGGGGATACCACAACCAAACTTGTTATAACAGGTGATCTTTGTGGATAATGCTCTAATAATTTTGTGGAATGAGTATAAAATCCTTTTAGAAAATGCAATGGTGGAATTGTGGATACACGCAGTTATGCAGTGGAATGCTAAAAGTGTGTGGAGTCTTGCGGAATGTAGGTAAACCCTCCTTGAGCACCACTTGCACTTCGTGAGGCGTTGGTATTTCCAGGCATGGTCTCCTTACCTTTATCTCTTATAATTTTCATATAATTTTGTTATTCATTTTCAATAAAGTAAAATTATTAAACTATTAGATACTCAAACAATTGGACATTTTAACCAGATGACTAGTGTAATCAATAAAACAACACCTTGTGATTTTGCTACCGACTTATAATTTGACCCTCAAGCTTGTCCCACCATAACCTCTTACATTGTTAAACCTAGGGTGTCAAAACTTGGTACTCATGTTCATTTCATTTGGCGAGAGCTAGATGAGTTAACTAAAATAACCATTTACTGTCTACCTTGCAAGTTAGAAAAACATAATTTCCAGAGACTTGCAAAACAACACTTTGAGCCTCGTAAAGGAGATGTCAAATGTCATATGTGTTCTTTGTTATGTAGAGAGTCACATCAAGCATTAGATCAACCTCATTTGACCATTTGCACTCTCTTCGCCGCTCCTCTAAGAGCCACGATCTTTGCGTTTTGCACTTTTAGGAAGCTACCAAAACTAAAAACGTTGGATTTTTTTTTTGGCTCGCCATTTGATCCTGAGAAACTAAACACTTGACCACCTTCGCAAACCTCTAGTATTTTTACTAGATAATTACCTGAACCATCAGTTTGGAAAAAAGCACTCTTCTAGTTAGTTCGGCAATGAAATTTTTAGGCCTCTAGTCGTAGTTTGACTAGGTAAAACTAGACTAATTATGACTGTGGATATGGAAAACCTATCACCGTTTGAAACCCATTTTCCAGTTCTTAGTCCCATCGACTCTGATGTCCATATATAGGGGAAATTGTAAGAAATTTATTGTTGCACGTTCATCCATTGAACGTTAGTTTTGGATGTGGTTTTCTGAGCCCTTGAGCTAACTTTTGATCATTTGCAACTAGGCCAATTATGACCGATGGCCTCAAAGAACTAACCGCCAATCGTAAACCATTCGCCATTTCTAAATTCCATTAGTTCCTATGAAATTTTGGTGTATAGGAGGACACGTAGAAACTTACCCATTGGTGTTTTCTCATCGGAAGACAATGTTTGAAAGTGGTTTCTTAGCCTTTGAGCCTAAATTGAATGTTTTTGCAACTAGCAAGAAAACGTAAAAGAAATTTTAGGACCCCCATTTAGTTACCAAATGCTCGTGGAAACTTGTTGACACTTGAAACTAACTATTTGAAACTTTGTCATGTGACTTGTTGTGTGAAATTTATCTTTTGACAAAATAGAGGTTCTCTCTCTCCTTGGTTAAGAAATGAAGCAAAATGAAATGAAATAAATATGTGTCTCTAACCCTCTTCTTTCGAATGCAAATTATTATTATTATGTAAATGGAAAACTGAAAATGTTAATGATAATAGATCTTTGTGGATTCCATGCCAATGATTTATCACCAATTTCATGCTCACATGGTTTTGCAGGATGGAAGTAAAATGACGAAAAGGCGCGATGTAATTCATTGTTATTATTGTAATTTATATATGTTATTGGCAAATGTATATATGTATAATGCAATTGCCATGTAATAGAAAAGTTTATATTTGAAATTTGGTAACATGTATGAGATTCTAGTTTTAGGGATGCCTTGGGAAATGTGCATTTTATCATAGGTGTCATTTCGATTCAAATTTACGTATGGTAAAAAGGTTGGATATGTGTGTGTGTGTGTGTTAAATGCATTTGAATTTAATATGTTTAATATCTTGTAGTGCATTTCCAGTGTGTAATAGACAATTAAATAATTGGTGTTATGTATCTTACCTTGAAAATGTAATAAAGGAATCTAACCACAACAATCAACCCTAGTATAAAATTCATGTATAACTACTCTTCTTGTGTGATTTCTCTTAGCATAGAAAACTAAAACCTTAGGACAAACTAAAATCCTTACGCTTGATAACACCTTCTAGATTAAATAAATAAGATCACAAGTATGAGTTTATCGTCATAGCTTGTATGCTTAGCATCATCCTCACGAACCCGACGAATAGGCACGACATGGTCCAACATTATCTAGAGTATGTGGTTCCCTTCCAAGATTGGAAACCGTGTGTGTAGTAAGGAGAATGTGATTTTTCTTAAGGTAGCACTCATGGGAACCAACATTAAACATAAAGTAAAACCCTCTTGGACCGACACAAATGGAGCTAGTGAAATAGTTATCCTATGACTTAAACTCTTGTTAATGATCTCTTTAGTTCCTCATAGATAAATGTGTTACCTTGGTTACTAGCAACATAACACCTTGGTCTTTCATGAAGGTTGTTTAGCATAAATTTTCCTCTCACCTTAAACTCATATATAGTTGGGGCGTTGATCCTTAGGTACAATTGGAATTAAACCAAACCTTGGCTGATTAAGGGGTTAACTTATGGGTGGAAATTGTTCATAACTCTTAGCAAATGCAATTTTATTTTAAATTAAGTTGACTTAAGAGAAGTGTAGAAAAAATGGTCTTGTTACCCCTTATGCCTAGTTTCCCTTTGTACCCTAGTGAGTGGCCCAAAACCGAACAAAGGTAGTAGGTGATATTCCTATGATTGATCTCATGGTGGGATTTAAATGACACAAGTGGATGTCTTGGTTACAGCATGTGTTTAATACTACAATGTATAAGAGCAAAGAAATGGGATGTCTCGTGCTAGGTTACACTCCTTGTAGTAACAAATCTATTAGTGAAAATTATGTAATATTTTGTTTACAATTGTTATAAAACAATGCCAATAATGAGACCATAGTGTGATGTAAGAGTAAAGCATATAAGAGTAAAATGAGATTTTAAGTTAGGAATAATGTCACTCTTGGAGTCCTTGTAACTCAATTAGACATTTTCATGTGTTAAAAAGAATATGAATTTCCCTTGGTGAGATCAAACTTCGAGAAAACAAAAGATATATATAAATCCAAATAAAATTTCTTGATGTGGAAATGTTGAATGGATTCAACAAGTTATTGAACTATATTAACTATGATAGGGAAATAAAGATATCGTGATCAAAGAATGTTTGTGGGAATAGGTATCTTGAATCTAAATCTCCCTTAAGTCCTAAGATTTCTTTCTCTAGCATCACGTCAAATTCACTTGTGTAACAAGGGTAAAAATTAAACATTGAATAAACATTTGAGAAGCATAATCTTAACATAAGAATGAGAGAATTAGGAACTTTGTATGCAATTTGAAATATGGAAAATAATTACGTAAGTTATGGAGATTGTCGTAAGGGATAAAGAGCCAAATTAAATGGTCAAACTATAAGTTGAATGTGAAATGAATTTAAGAATTTGTAGGTGGAAAAAGAAAAATTATCCTTGCATAATAATGTTTTTGTAATGTTAATTGTAACTAAGATGTAATCATGGTAATGATGTGTTGTGGGTTTGTCAATCCTTGGGTCCCTTTTTATGGTTGGGTCATTGCTAGCATTTGTTCATTGGGGAAAGTGTGGCATTGACATGTATATGGTGTTGTCATGTGTCTATGTGAGTCGATGACTTGTGTAAGTGTCTTATGTGGTGTTAAGTTTATCTATTGGAGCCCATGTGGTGTTGTGTAATGAGCATTTAAAGTCAATAAATAAATAAATTATTCTGGTATTTTAATTCTTGTATTTGTGTGTCCAAATTGTGGACGTTACAATGGGCCCATGCCACATCAAGGAAGTATTAAGAAATAATTGGCATTTATAAAATAAAGTGCACGTATCATGCCAATTGATGCAAAATTGTATTGAGAGTGATCGAAAAGGATAAAGTAAGGCATGACCTCGATTGGATTGGAATAAATGCTATCAAACTCAAAATAATCTTGAGTGACAACATAGCTCACGCCGAGTCATTTAAGTACGTGATCCGCCCTCCTCGGAGATTAGACCAAGTAAACCATGCTTCTGATGTGGGAAAGCGAGAGGTGTTAGGGTCATAAAACCCAAACTTATTACACATAAAATACGAAGCCTCCTTTCTCCAGGTGTCGATGTAAGTCGCCACATTTATCAGTGGGTGACTCAGCCATATTAAAATATCCACTTATTACTCAATAAGCATTAGGAATTGAAATGACCATCCACCACGAGTTCGACCCTTTCGGTTGCATTGTTAGAGGCATAGATATTAATGAGTCTCAAATGAAATGGTTGGTGGGGTTGAGGCCATGGTCGATTAACAAGGGCCACCATTTGGGAGAAAAATTAAGTTAAACCCCGACGCCCTACTTCATGATTACTATAAAAGCCAAGTTGTCGAGCCAATGGATTCTGAAACCATCTGCAACTAAAAACTTGTAATTTTCCCTTCCTACAAAAACAAAACATCCAAATTTGTAAAATTTTCGAGTTTCATGATCAACATACTTACGATAGGAGTCTGTAAGACCCCTAACATTCCAAGATAAACAAATCATGGGAAACGGTGATCAAGAGCCATGTCGCCATCATCCAAGCCATTAAGGGCATCAAATTGGTTTTGCACTAGTTGAGCAGTATTATGCTGCAAAAAATCTTGCAAATCAATTTTTTTGCATTCAACGTACTCAATGTTGTACTCCGCTTCAGTTGAGTTCACGCCATGAGCCAGGCTATGGTCTCGAGAGGTGCGAGAAGGGATTTAGTGCCTTTTGGAGGGCCCTTGTGAATTTCTTGGTAAGAGTAGTGGAAGGATTATGGGATGGAAACATTGTTAACGGAATTTGTCTGGTCCATGAGAACCAAAGCCAATTGGGGTGTGTTAAAATACTTTGGAAATAGGATAGCCGAGGTTGCGGCATGGCGGTTGGTTCTTTAGTAGTAGTAGTTGACTCTTTTTTTTGCGTGCATGCTTGCCGGGGTTGTTTTTAACAACTATCTCTCGTTAGCCATTGGAATCGGATGCCTTGGCTTGCTGGGCTTTGTTTTTGTTTCTCTTCCCAACAACTTTCAAACCTTCCTCTCAGGGGTTTGGTAGTTCGAACTTTGGCCTACAAGGCGGTTGCGAGGACATAAAGAGGAAAATATTTGATCTTATGATCAGAGGCCTAGCAACGGAAGCAAGTGTTAGGAAAATTGATATACATGACCCACTGAGAATAACGTTTGTCTCCCATCTGAATGTCCACAAATTCTTTCAGATCTTGAGAGAGATCAAATTCAATGCAAACACGCTCGAGATGAGCATGGTAAAACCTATCTCGCTTCGATCTGGAGACTACCGTGACAAGAGAAGCGGAAATCTGTTCAAGAAAGGCACACATGGCAAGGGTAGGCTAGGGAATTCAACCCAAACGAGCACTTTAAGGGTAGTATATTCAAATACCACTAAGTCCTTGTCTGCATGGGGTTAACACAAGTAGAGAGTTGTGAACATAAAAGGTGGCTTGCTTAGTCAGAATATTGGGGGCATTGGCAAGATTAGAAAAGTGAAAAATAAAAAAACCCTTGGTCATGTTTTGAACGCTTTCTAGTCTGACTCCATGGGGATTCAGTCAGTATTGACCCAGGATTTGAGCATGCTTTCAGAGGGGATGCGACCCATAAAATATCCAATGAGACAAAACTGCTCTAACCATTGACAAACAACATTAAATTCAGGAATAGACAATCTCACATCAGGAGCAGAAATATTACCTTGTGGAAAACTTTCAAAATGAACTTCTTGGGTTGCTTTGCAGCGGTGACATTGCTCAAAGCTCCACTATCTACAGCCACGGTTGTAACAATCGAGGTTTGAAGATGGCGAGATCATTATATAGGGGACGCCCAAAGGGCAAGAAACCCTAGGAGAAACTATAGCAATAAATTCCTGTAGTGCCCAGAAAAGGCCGCGGTATGACGGTACCACGTGTAAAACCCTAAATGAGTCGACTCCATTTTTGCCAGATTTGCGAGCATTTTTTCAAGAGGGTATTCTTCCAATAATGTTTGAATAAAAAGAGATTGTTTAATGCATTAATATTATGAAAATAAATACAATGAAGCACTTAAGTCGGTCCAGCTGAAAGTTTGAGAGTGGTTTAGCTTTTGTAGGATTGATTTATAGTGGTGCTGTGTCTCCTTATTTTACTTGAAGAATCTTACAAGAACTTATTGTTTGTTATTTATTGTTATTAAATGCAGAAACATTGACTCTAATCCCTCAAGCTGCCGTTGAGGGCCGCCACTCTTTTCTATTTGCATGATCTTGCAGCAGGTTTATCATTTGTCCACAAGTAAATGCCCATATTTATGCGATTAAATTTAAAGATCTTAAAGTGACAGGAAATCAATTTGTTTAAGATCTGTTTAAATAAGTGGGGATTAAAAATAGAATACCATAAGTAACGTTCCTCGAGAAATTTACTCCTAACCATGTCTGTTGAACATCATGCATTGAAGTTTATTGCCAGTTATAACATACCAAAGCCTTCCACTTCGCCTCATTCTTTCTTGGGTATTTATAATGTCTATCTCTCTGCATGCACTGTGTCTTTTTAAATCTTGTTAAAAAATATGGGAAACCATTTTTTGAACCTTGTAAGAAAAATGGGAATCCAGTCCTGCACTGTTCCTACCCACAAAGAGAAGAAGATGATTCGGTTATTTCACCCAGATGGAAGTGTGGAGATCGTTGATAAATCTGTGAAGGCTGGAAAGATTATTGAGAACTTTCCTCAGCATATGGTGTGTCGTTCAGATTTATTCACAATCTCTAAACTTCCATCTGGAGTCAAATATGTTGATCAGAAAATACCAGCTCTTTCTCACAAGTAAAAACTGAAGATGGGTTACATGTATTTCCTTCTTCCCAAGCAGTCTTTTCACCCCGTTCTGTCTTTTCATTCACTGGTTCGATTTATAAGCTGTTCTAAATCTAGTTCTGCTGCTTCTGCTCGTGTGAATCCATTTGTTGGTATCTCATTTGTAATGGTGGAAGTCTTCGGATAAAAATCTGTGTGTTGCTTCAGTTACGTAATTTTAAATCTTTAGCATTCAAAGCAAATCATATATCATGAATTTTCAAGCCAAATTGCGTTGGGATCCAAGTATTTATACAGTTTTTTTGAAAGAATGATAAATTGTACACACAGGTTAGGCCTTATATTTAAATCGAATGTAGCAATATGTTAAAAAACTATGTTGGAGGAAAACTTAGAAGTGGTTCGCTATAGTTGTTGATGTGGAAAGTTGTTTTCCCTTGATAAATATTTAACCAACCACTTGTTTAGTTCAGAGTGAAACAAATCCAGGCCCGATTGCATAAAGGAGATTATATGGACTATAAAAACATGTAGAATAATTATTTAAGTATTTAAGAAATTGGGGATGGGAACATAAATACAAGAAATTAGTGAATCAGGATGCAATCATTAGAGACAATTTGTGGCAAACAAGTACATCTAGAAGGAAAGACGTGTTATGCGTAGAGAAATAAACCAACAAGGGCTGCAATGCAGCAATAGTACCTTTAATGCGGTATGTAGTTTTTGAAGATTTTTGTTTGACGTGACAAAAACAATAAAAATGAGAAATGAATGCTAATTGATTACCGTTAATTAATTGTTTGATGTGACAAAAAACAATAAAAATGAGAAATTAATTGAGTGCAATCCAAGATTCATGAATGGACCCATTGATTACCGTTAATTGATTACAGGTTGTCCCCAATTATATTCTTACTTTTCTCTAAACTACCACAACAAATTGGGTACAAATGTAGATGGCTACAAATAAAGAGGAGCTTTTCGTGGAAAGAATCAGGTAAGAAACACAAGCAATCCAAAACGATGTGGTCTCAATATTCCAAGCCTCCAGCGTTTGAATGAAGCTCTAACAAAGCGGACCTTGGAGACACACTGATATTGGTGATATTGACAAAAATATTCTCCACTAATTAGTTGATAGTATTTTGCACTCTTGAAGGCTTCTATCTTTGACCCCATATATAGATATGCGGCTTGCAGAGGCCAATGTACTGGTGGTTTTTGCTGAGTTAGATTTTATAGAAATAACTATAAAATGTAGGCAGAAGGATATATCTATCTGTAATTCAGAAATTGGAAGCCATAATTTTATATTATAATTTTGTCTATCGAATATAATGTTGTCCAAATTTTAAAATAAATTTAATTATTGATAATCCATACTTCGATGGATGAACGACAGGGTTCTCGATGTGGGTGTTGATGGCAAAGCTTCTGTTATACAGGAAATTGGTTCTGATGCTGCAGCCTGACAAGAACTATGGTGCAGGAGCTGAGTGAGGTTTAAAACTAGTTGTAGAAGCATGTGGAATTCTTTCTAAGGGAATGAAGAAACCACTGTATGATAAAAAGAGAGGTGCATTCAGAAATCCTTTCAAGAGAAATAGCCATGGAAATGGAAATTGGCAATGGAAATTATCCATCCAGTAAGGAGCATAAAAGGAAAATATGCCCAGGTGAGAGTGTTTATGTTGTTGCCTCTGCACAAGCTACCGCAAGGTTTGTGGAAGGGATCTTTCAAAAATGGAACAAAAGGATTTTGAGCAGGGCTATAAGTAGGCCTTTAATGAGGTGCCCTGTTCTAGTAATAACAAGAGAAAAACCACGAATTATGATCACAATGATGATGAGGTAAGAATCTCAAGAGATGCATACAAAATTTTGTCTAAACTGATCAATTTAGCCTACGCTGAACCATCCACAACACCCATGAAGTGTTTGAGGAAATTGTTGATTGCCAATTGATAGTAATTGATAACTTTCCATAAGACAGTGCTTCAATGTAGGGGGTGTCAGAATTTTCTAAGCAGGTGTGATAGAGAAAAATCGGGGCTATTTGGAGTGAAATGATATGCCCTTTCTTTTAATTATTGACGGCGGTGTACACGATAGCCTAAGCTTATTTATTCTAGAAGAAAATGATAGATTTTAATGCATTCATCCCCTCAGACGGAGCAGGAGATGAAGAATGCATACCTTCTGGATATTGTAATCAGTCCAAGTTGTGCGTATCCTCTAGTTACTTTTTGGAAAATATCAAATTTTGTTGATCCATGGATATCCCTTTTGTTTCATGAATCTTGGATTGCACTCCCACATTCTTGAGGCTAGTCTTCAGTCTTTGTACCTTTGTCTGCGATGCAAGAGATATTTCATGTTCTTTGGTTGTAAGCATAATTCCTTGTGTTTGAGATTTTGGCTTCTGAAAGTGTTGCAGTTGCTGAAGAGTTGGACTTGCCAGCCTTCAAACACATGACACAAGATACGATGTAAACAATAGCAACGTGTCCTTTTTAAAGAGAAAAGAAAAACTTTTTAAAAATAGGTCATATTCATTCGGCAATGAAGAGATTACCTCTGCCCAATCAAAGTGTTTGAAAAAAAATTCCCTAGCTAAAATGTAGTAGTCTTGAAATATTTATTTCTTATCATGACGTCTATACAGATATCCATGCCAAAAACATTGGGTAAAATTAAATTATTTTCATAGGCACAAATTTTTATGCATATTAATTCCTTTCAGCGAAAACAATAGTACTACTGCCGAAGGAAGGTACTAATAAATTTGTGTTAAATAGTTTTGTCAAGATAAGACTGGTCATGTGGAGTTCCAAAATCTATAAAACTCACTTGATTCCAACAAAAATGGTTTTTCTATATAGGGGTGAATATGATCTTTTAAATGTGACCGTTGTGTTTTTAATTTTCAAAATTTATTTCAATTGTTTTTTATTTTCTCTCAAATCAAGAGAATTTGATTTCCCCGAGATAATAATACGACATCTAGGTAAACAAATGCTTAAAGATAAAAAAATATGTTTCTGTGTCAAACCAAGAAAAAATTGAGGTTTCTTGATATCCATCAACAATTTGGAAATCAACAATGAACAATTATTTTGCATTCAACAAACAATATATGTATAGTGCAATTAGCCTAATCCTTATCTTTTCAATAAGTGCAACAATTAATAGAGTATATATGAGCTTATATATGTTATATATGAAATAATAATTTGGGTACATAAATGCTTTAAAAAGTAGTAATTTCTTTCTTTACAACTTCAATATGGATACACTATGTATTGAACCAATGTTCTTACAAACACTTTAGTCCACTTTTGCATTTATAGAATTCTTGATTTGAAATTAGAACCTTATTTTTATATAAGTTGAAACACAACATGTGCGGAATCCACATAAGAAAACCAAAAAATTGAGGAAATAAAAATTAGGTGCAAATGGGACCTCAAAATCTCCCCACGATCATATGGAATTGACTAGTGACCCGATTTAGATTTAAAATCTAGGGGAAGAGATAGGACATCAAGACAAAAATATGTGAAAATGGAAGAAAAGAGAAAAATGGGATCAACATGGAGAATTCCAAAAGAAAAAGAAGGTCGAGAGTGTTAATGACAATCGAAACAAGTCGAAAGTTAATATTCACAAGGAAAACATGACAATATTATTCTAACTTGGATGAATGATCTATAAACACATGAATGTACTAGTACCATAAAAATTATCTTTTACGGTACACAAATTAGGTGTCTTCATAATGCTTCACCTTTAGTATGTTTGTGTTATAATCAATGTCAAACATAGTACATAATGCTCCACCTTTGGTATGTTTGTGTTATAATCAAAGTAAAGGAATCAATCACGTGGATACATAATGGACATAGTCAAATCCTCTTATCCAATATGAAAATACTTATATTTTTGCAAAATACTAAACATTTGTTTTTAATTGCGAGAAAAATAGATGAAACTTTAGAAATTCATAAATAAAAATACCCAATTTTTTTAAAAAAATGATAGGTCAATTTGAAGATAAAATCACAATCATTCCAATGATACCAAAATCATAATTTTTCGATGTGTGGAAGGCACCCAAAACATGCTTGGAAATCTGAAATGTGTTGGTGAAACCCTAATTTTGTACTCGAAATCAACAACAACCATTCAACCCTCTCGGAAAGCCCTCTAACATTGCTGGAAAACACATAAAAACACAAATAAATCCTTGATCGGTAGTGGAAACCCCTATATAGAGAATCCTCACAACATAGAATAAGAGTTTTGATCTCATTCTATATCTCAAGAGGGTTTTCATCCTCACGAGATAATTTACAAGGGTTTTCATTCATAGAAACTATTTTTGCAAAGCTCTTAAGCTCAGAGACAAAAACCGTAATTTGTATAAAATAAAAGAAATGCTTTACTGATGCCAAACACACTTACTTTTATGAACAATATTGGCTTAGTAGTCACACAAAACCACCAATCAAATGATTTTTTGACATTTAATTCTTTTTATTTTATTAAGTCATTAATAAATTAATATAAGTGCTTTTTATAAAGTTTATTTTTATGCACTTTATAATATTTTATTAAGAGTATAGTATCCCTTTTATCACCCCTTAGCTCTTTGAAACATATTTCAAACAAATGATCTTGGCTTCTAAAATTATGAAAAATATGTTGGTGATGAGGTGCAGGATAACCGTGCCTAGAATGTAACTAACTCCACCCATAAGGGTGTAGATAACCCTAGATATGGTTGCGAAATGAAGTTAAAAATATGCAACAAGTTCCCACCTTCAAACCATCATTGGAGAAAACACAAATGTGCAAGTCTACCACTAAAACAATGAAAACCACCAATAAATTCTTTATCCAAAATAGAAACCCCCGAATGGAGAATCCTCTCAAATATAAGAAGATTTTCATTCCTCTTCTAGATCCCTTAGAGGGTTTTTGTCCTCAAGAGATTGTTTATAAGGTTTTGTCCTTTGAAAATATTTTGTAAAGCACGAGGCTCGAGACAAAAGTCATATTTTATAAAATAGAAAAGCATGTCTTCAACAAGCAAGTAGACTTACTTTTATAGATGAAATTGGCCCAATATCCACCATCATCTTCCAATCAATTTTCACCTCCAGCATTTAATGTTTTCCACCCTTTTCATCCTCTAAAGGGATTGCATTTTCTCTTAGGAAAAAAGAAAAATTTAAAGTGATGAAGTAAAATTAAGAAAAATAAAATTCACTTTATATTTATTATTCTCCAACAATTAGCCACGATTATTAGCTTTATATTTTAGCATTGACGGCCAAAAGTGATTCTAAATTATAAAATCATAAAATTGAGAGGTAGTATTAGTTTATATAGTGTACTTTTTCAACATCGGTAGTATAGAGATTTAGATTAACTTTCCCCTCCAAAGTTTGGAAGTGTCGCTTCTGACAATGACTATTTGAGAAATAAAGGCTAATTTTTTTGGGAATTTATTTCTTGAGATGTCACTTTAGATGAACTTTTATTTTCAAAAAGGAAAATTTTAAGGAGTCCCCAAAAATTACAAGTGATCATGGCGAATGTGCACAACTAGTTTCATAGTTTTGGCAAATGTCATTATAACCAATTTTGTTGTTTGTGAAAATGGTAAAAATATAAAAAAATTGTTGGAAATCGAATAGAGAATCTCATAATTTTTTTAGCGAATATTCTCTATTGAATTTTCTCTCCAATGGCATTAGTTACGCGATCATGACTCATCGACTCACCACTAACATGTTACATGAATAGAGGAGCTTACCAGTCAAACATGGAGATTTCTTATTGGCTTGCACGTCGCCACAATAACTGACATGACCCACCAAATAACCGACATTAGGAAAATGGTATAAGTGTGGAGATTTCTTGTTGGTTTGTGGTTTGGGGTGACTAAAAAGGGATATATAGAGTCCGACAATCAATCCCACTGCAAAATCCATACGTACATTGTGTTTTTTTATTGATCCACACTTTGCAGTGAAGCACACATGAAAGAAATTTCATTTAATAGAAAACGTTTTGTTAAAACCATATGTACGTGGAGCCTTCTTACTGGATCACCTTTCGCACTCTAACATGGTTCTTACAGGAAAAATAACATGTAAAGATATAAAATATCACCACATGGAATTAAACAGAGACTAAGACTAGGTGAAAAGATACAACAAAATCAAGGCAAATATTTAATCAATGCAAAACATATAAATTATTAAATGACAAACTAGACTTCAATGTTGGAATTCTATATTGGTGCCATTTAGCATGAGCCACGATTTAGATATATTTATATGAATCTTTAAAGGAATTAATCTTTTGAAACACACAGGTATTTGAGCCACACTTATAATTGAGCTTTCAAGTCCAAATTTAAGAGATCAAAAGGAAAAACAAAGTATTGGTGTTTTCTAAGATTGAAAGCTTTGCATCCTATAGTTGCTCAAGTATTTTAAGTTCTATTGTCAATGGAGGCTTACCTACAATTTTTTACTCGGACCAAATCTTTGGAGATACCGTTTTAGGCAGACAAGTCATCGGCTTCTAACATTATACAACCTTAAAAATGAAGGTATAAGGAGCTACTTTGATGGATAAAAATGACGATGCATACCAAGATGAAGCATAGTTCATGGCTGATCTAGTGGCCATTAGAAAGAATGGGATTTATATTTTAGCTAGAAAACTAGACGTAATGCATCGTATCAACTTGCTTTGGGGTAGTTTTTACTGATGATGTAAGTTGTGTAGAAGGAATTATAAAATCCAAAGGAGGAAATAAAATTGCTAATATATCTAATAAGGATATTGTTTCTTACTACCATCTTACTAAATCTAATATTCAGTTGAATCAAGAAATAATGGAAAATGGGGAAAGAGGAATAACCTTGAGATTGTGCTTAAAGATTGGGTAGATGACCCGACTAGTTTCAAATCCAAAGCCTCAATAGAGAAGATGCGTATAAGATCTTTTGACATGGAGTGAGAGTGCAAATGGACCTAATGAATAGGATGTTTGGAGCAACATATATTGTGCATGTAAATAAGACATGGGTACCCTTGCTATCCATGATTGTCCATGATGAAAAGATACTTGAACTAGTTGGAGTTCTAGCTTTTAACCTCTTCAACAATCTTGTGAGTTCCAGGAAGTTGGAGAAGCGGGAAATTTTTATATGATTTCTTACTTTCTTGATGTCATGTGTGCGGTTGAACAATTTTAGGGAATCCTCGGTTGGTAACCACAAGATATTCATACATTCCTTTAACAATATGCACATGCATAACCGTAGGAAGAACATGGAGGTTATTTGTAATAACTATCAACTTGTGATCTACAATGCCATATATGACACCCTTATGCCTAGGGTAAGTCAAAGAATCATCAATTCATTAAGATAATGGGGAAATTTATGGTTTTTCCCATTATATACAATGATAAGAGTAGATTGGATTAAATCTTGTCCCTTTTAGAATACCCAAATATGTTTCATACAAAGCTAGCTCAATAAGAGATTTTATATCATTTTATCCATGGCATCAATCATGTGGCAAAGGAACAGAAGAAGAAAATGTCTACTTATCCTCCTTTGAATTTCTTAGTACGTTCATTGATCTTGACTGATTTTCAAAAGGCCAAGAGAATAGAAACCCATAGGAAATTATTCAACTTAGACTATCGTACTCTAAGGAATTTTGAGCTGAGAGGAAAAGTGAGACAATTCTACAAGCACACTCCTAGCATGACAACTTATAGCTATAAATATCAACCCCACAAAGATGACCCAGTTTATAATTATGAGGTCAATGATCAAGAATTTTCCATAAATATAAGAAAGCTCAATGTTACTTATGCACTTGTTGGGAAGCATGCCATAGTCGGTGGATTGGAAGTTAGGCCACTATAAGTAAAATTCCAAAGGGAAGATGAGGAAGAATATTCAAATGATGAAGGTTTTGATTCAAGAAAACTTCAGAAGATTCTTGTTTGTGTGCCTCCTCCATCAAAATGAAAATTTTTTCCTTCTCATTCTGCTCCTTCTCTAATCATATAAATGACAAGCCCTGTAAGGTCTATTGGGAAAGCCACAAGTCTACACAGTCCACAAGAAACATGTCCTCTGGTGAGTACTTTTTACAATTTTACCTCCTATGTTTGTTCCTTTTCTTTCTACTTATTCATATCCAACTTCCATAGGGATGATTTATTCTTCTTCTATTATAATTCCATCTTATCTAGGGCCTTTCACTAGTAGCATTCTCATTTTTACTAGTTCTTCCGAAGATGAAGAAGGAGGAGATCATGGGATATTGGATCATGCCGGTATTTAAACTCCTCTTTTATCTTCCCCTATTTATACTACTCATATTTTTCTCCTTTTCTCCTTGATTCTATTTCTACTACTTCTATTATATCATTGTCTCCACAAGTATTTGCGATCACCTCTTCTCGGCATGTTGTAGTTACTACAAAAATATTAGAATAAATGAGTGTATACCCTGTAACCATTTGTTCTAGTTCAAATTATTTAAATTCTTATTCCACTCCTCTTACTTGTTGTATATTCTTAAGATCGAACATCATCAGCAGCTTGCCGTAGAAGACCTTATAAGGCTAAGTTGAAGGCACCAATGTAACCTTCTCATTCTTTCCTTGAAATTCCTTCAATTTCTCGCCTATCTAATCGGTCTCTTCATCCACATTTTCTTCTTGCTATCACACCATATGTTTCCCAAACTTTATTATCAAACATAAATGTTCCACTCCTTTTAATTCCCAATGTCATTCCCGTTTATTCTTTTCGGGCTCTTATGGTCACTCACAATTTCATGAGCTATCTCTTGACCCCTTTGGGACTTTTTCAAGCTAAACCAAATTTTCCTTGGACACCACACACCTTACCATAAGTGGTAAGGCTTTCTTCTACCTTTCCTTCCATAATATCAATTGCATCTACTACTTTAAAAGGAATGTGTAATCCTCTTGTTGGGAAAAAAACAATGGCTTCTACTGATGGCATAACTTGAATACCCAAATGTACAACTCAAGTATGATACTCCCAGGAGGAACCCTCAAGAGGGTCACAAAGAGGAAATTTTACAATGAGCTACTCCTATCTACATGAAAATAGAGGAGGACATTTTGAGGATTTCTAGGAAATCACACACATGAGAAGAAGTCATAGATACATACCCCTAGTCAGTTATTGATGTTAATCAACAAAGAAAATTTGATTTGGTTAAGAGAATTCAATCTCGGCTTGATGCTCTGCATACTCGTAAGCAATTGATGTGCCAAAGAACACTTCCTAAACTGCAAATGTCCTTGCGAAGTTCATACCAACTATTAGTTTTGTGCAAAGGCATCAAGATGTAGTAGAGAAAGGATCATTGTAGGTACAAGGCCAACAAAAATATATTACCATGATAAATTAAATGATGGATAAGCTACTAGTTTTCATAAAAATGGGTATTTGTCTCAATGTAGTATGAATCGAAAACCAAGACTTGAATACAACAAAGATTTGCATGGCTAACATTTTGAAAGAATTGGGTGATTTGATGGCTACAATGGAAGGATTGTTGACAGAGCTACGGGGTATAGTAGAGAATATATCTGAATTATTAGCTAAAGCTCATATTATCTCTATGCATCAGCCAAAAGGTTGGTTAATTCAAAATTCCATATTTGAGCAACAATTGCAAACATTGATGTTACTCTAAGTTCTAGATTTTCAAGGCATATATGTCAGGAAGACATCAAATATTATGGAATTGTTGACTTATGTAAATGGAAAAGTGGAGAAAGCTTCAATTCCAAGTGAAAATGCTAAACCTATCTATAACAAAGTTCCATTACTCATTCAATAATTGGCTAATCTAATGAGGCCACCTATTCTCGACCTACATTATATTGAGAATGAGTTCAATTCCTATGTGATTAAACTTGAATGTAGTCAAATGTAGTCTATACGAAACTTCTAGTGGTCTAGTGGAATCTAAGTAGATATTTAACAAGGCACAAGTAATAGCTTTCCTATTATTAGGATTTAATATTTATATATCGTAATCTTAAAAATAGGAAGTATCATCTTTCTTGCATGGAAGCTATAGTAATTTTTTGTGTAAAAATGTAGCTACAAGTGGTTTACCCTTTAAGAAGGATTTTTTTATAAAGAAAGAGCTTGTAAGCTTGATAATCCAATGATTATTCAAAGGCACTGCTTTTTTATTTCTATGTATTACCTTTTCAACTGTCTTTGCAAATTTTCTTAGATCTATTTTAATTGATTAATCACTTTGTATATTAGTTTTCATGAAATTTGTAGATATGCAGAAGCTATTTTCATTGTCATAAATTTGATTAGTTTACTATTTTACTAATTATAGATACCTACTAGCACTATCAAGGTTATAATGTGAAAAAAATTAAATACTTAGCACTATAATGACCAAAAAAATACTTAGCACTATAAGACATTGATAAGACATTGTTAAGACTCGGTGATGCAAGAATATCTATACCATGTCAAAATTCATTTTAAACATATTCAAAAATATCCCAAGCATTCCATTCAGCGAGAACTAGAGGGACACTACACTTGAACCCTTTTAAAGGGCTAAATTTTGATCACAAAGATATTTGATCAAATAGGCAACGTGATTTGGGTTTGACATTGTTGTCATGTGATTTTACAAGGGAAAAATTCAACTTGAAAACATGACAACTCTACCCTAGTGTTAAAATTTTTCTTTATAAAGCTTCCCATACACCCTTCCGATTAGTTCATCCCATTTTCCAAGCCTATCCCCATCGATTTCATGACCATTTTTTTGGTTTTAACCTTTCTCATGTGTTGAAGAGATGAAAAAAGTTCATAGGATTCTTTTGAGACATCGTCATTCAAGGAAAATCTTTCATAGGATTAGGAATGGCTAGGTTTAGCCTTCTTAAGGATGGTGCATATTATGTGGAGAGGATTTAAAGTACTAAATTCATTAAGAAATGGAATTTATGATAAAATATCATCATGCGAGTTATTTAGGAAGATTTAGGAAATATTTATAGATTCAACAACAAGTTTAGCTAAAGCGAGCTTTTGAGGGAAAAGGAGCTTGCAACTGCAAAAGAACACCTAAGCTTTGGAAGATGATTTCTAGAGATCCAAAAATGACTTTTAGGATAAAGAATATATCAATGGAAATATGATTCAATTCCCTATATGGTGGTTATCTAGAGAATTTTTCACTATGTAGATCTTCCCTAAACTTCCCTAAATCTAGACCATGTTGAAGGGCTTCTCAAGACCTTTTCGATGGTATGTTGAACTTCAGAAACAAAGTCCATATGCAGATTATATCGTCGGTCAAAGTTAAGGTCTTAAATGGGTCGACCACAGGTCAATGATCCAATCTACATGTGACATGTGTCAAAAGTGGCAAGTGATGAGAAGGAAAAATGAAGGTTGTTTGATATGGTTTTGGGCCTCTGTCTTTGACTCATGTTATGGTGAAAAAGAACAACATGCTCAAATTTTTAACGAGAGGGGATCTTGGCCGCCGTGAGAGCTATATTATTTTTTACCAATGTGGTGGGCTCTCAAACCAACACGTGGACGTCAATTTTATATTTTGAGCTCAATTTTGTGTTTCGATTTCAAATTTTGCGAAAGTGTGAGTTGATTTTTGAATTGCTCATCTAAAATAAGCTCGACGAGCTATTTTGTAAACTTCGGTTGGGTGATCAACTCCCCACCGAGTTGATCACATTTTCCACATTACTCGTATGGATCGAGCTTATTACTACATTGTGAGAGTTTATTTGCATATTACTCGAGATTGGATTGTATTTCCTTATGGTTTGTGAAGACTTGTATTCATTATAACCTTGGATGCTTGGGATGTATTTTATCCCATTTACCTTGAGTCAACCTTATAGCTCGGTATATAACTTAGTAATTAGCAGATTACCACGTGGTGGCTCAAGCGACTTCGACACCAATACAACGAGTGAACCATACTAGTTCGCCACATTGGGTGGTGAGATTAACCAAACCAACGCGTTAGCCCAATGATTCATGACAATACAAACAAACCCGGTTAGGTAGCCTTTTCATTGGATAAATAGAGAAGTAGTGAGCACGAAAAAGGGATAAGTGTGGCCTTAGCCACATGAATGGAGGGGGTTTTCCCCATTTAGATCCCATTGTCGTGCGTCCCCCAAAAGAAATGTGGGATATCCCACCCACATGCAAAGTGATCTCGTGGCACAAAAGGAGGCGGTGGGTTTTGAACGTGGGACCTCTCACCCCAAAACTTAGCACCCATCCAACCAACTCTCCACCGAGCTAGAAATGAGCTCGCTTGATTGATATTTAAAGAGATTTGTACTCAAAGTTTGGGGAGACCAATGAAGAGAGAATGCGGATAGACTTCAAGCTGATTTTTGAGACATTTAGAGACCGAATCGGGACTTCTGTAAAAATGAAAATTGTTCAAATTTTCCTCTAGTTTCTAGAAATGTAAACCTATTTCCTATAGGTGTTTTAAATTTAAATTTTAGGACTTTTTGATGCATTTACAAAGGTAGCCAACTAGAGAAGCACCTTTGTAGGAGCCACAAATCAACACATGGACAATTTCTTTTATTTTTAGAGTTCCTTGGGACATTGATCGGCTCATTTGCAGGTATAAATATCTATTAGTGATTATTGAAGGGTTATTGTGCTTCATTAGATCTTTGAATAGATCGATTCACTTTCTATGAATATGGAGACGTAGCCTTACGGTGAACTCCGTTTTGAATTTATGAGTTGTGGCATTTGATTCAGGTTTTAGAATCTTTTGATCGAGATAAAAATTCATATTTTGATTAATTTTATTAAATGATAAAATAAACATGAAAATTGGAGTAAATGGATTGAATTAGAAATATCATATCCATAACCCACAATCGGTTAGTGAATGCACTTTCAAAATTTGGAGTCAATAATTCAATTTGAATGCATTACAAATTCAACTTGTGAATTATTTAATTTTTTTGTCATAGAATCAGGTGAATTCACTTAAGATGGAAATTAGATTAATTGATCATTTTGGAAGAGTTTGAAAATTGGGCTTCAAGACACCCAAAATTAGAAAAATGGCACTCATGATCAATGTTGAGTCTATTAAAATTCTTCATCGAAAATTTTCTAAGTACTTAATAAAATAAAAGTACCATTTTTAGATCAAGTTGGTATCGAGATCTGGTCTAGCTCTTGATTTTCTTTAGTATTTTTGGGTTCAATTTTGGTTCTTTCATGTTGGCTTGATCTTTCAATTACAGTGTATAGTTTTTGGAAGTACATGTGTGTAGAAAACCATGGGAAATTTATCCAATAGGGAGGAACTTGAGGAACTTAAAGCATGCAATCAATAGATACATGAAGAAAATTCCTTCCTGAGATGACAACTATTGACTCTTGAAGAGCAAATTGACACATTGAAAAGAGAGCTAGAATCTAAGGATGGGCTCTTGATGGTGTTGTAAATTGATGGACCTAAAAGGGTACTTGTTACTATTGATGCATCCACTATGACATATGAGTGCACAATAAGTATAGCAACATCTAATTCCTCTTCCTAGGCTAATTTGGATTCTATTATATTGTTTAGGTGGATTTGAAAAGCACACTAAGGGTATATGATCTAATATTTTGAATAGCATGAGCTTTAATGAACTTAACCTTGATAAGAATAATCAAGGTGTAACCAACCCAATCTTGGTAGAGGAAAGGCCTCGTCATGCGGGTTTGGGATATGTTATTGCATGGGAAGTGGTGATTACAGAGAGTTCTAAGTTAGCTAGAAGAAGACAATATTATGGCAAGTTTCATCCCCACTAGATTCGGGTGATTCATCCTCAGTAGGAGGATCTAGTAAGAATTCACCACGAAGAGGTATAGAAATCCCTCCACCTTCTGTTTATTCTAGTTCTAAAAGAAAAGGTAAACAACTTAATCCACTTTCTACATTGGAAAAATTTGGCTATGATTTTCAAGCAATGTTGAATAGTTACCCTTGCACATTTTGTGGGTTGTCTAATCATTGTGTGGCCAAGTGTAGGAAAAGAAAATCCATAATGGAACAAATTGAGAAAATGCATTCTCCTAAACCTGGCTTGACTAAAAGCAATCAAGGTAAGGTTCCTAAAAATTTGGATCCTAAAAAGTGGATCAAATATTTTGTGAACACTGTAAAAAGAAAGGTCATTTAATTGAAAAATGTTTGCAACTACACCAAAAAAATTAAAGTTCATTAAACATGATAATATTTTAAACCAACCATTATGACCCCTTCAGTGGCACAAGTAAAAAATGAGTTGAAACAACCACCTAAATAGGAAAATGTGTTGAAAAAGGTGGGTAAATAGTTTATCATGTTTTATGTTTGCATAGTTTCTTTGTTGAATGGTATGCAAACTAACTAGGCAGTTTTGGAAATCTGTTGAATTGTAAAAAGGAATAGTTCCAAATTTATTTTTCTGCTTTGGTGTTGGTGAAGTATCCTGAAGAGAAGATAACTAGGTGACAGGTTTAAAATACTTGGTGTAATTTTCTTTTTGATGGTTTTAAAAACTTCATCTTTCAACAACATGAACAGTTTTAGTGGGCATGATCTATGGTCAGATGTCTATTTTTAGAAGTTGTATTGAGTATGTTGTTATAGTGTAAGTTGTCTCATGTAGGCATTGTTTGTAAGTGCACAACTTATACAAACTCTTTGTTTGTTATACATGATTTTTGCACATTTGTAAGTCTTATTGATAGGCTTAAATATTTGTAACTATCAAATATAGTTGCAAATAGTATGTACAAGTTTTACAATGACAAGTTGTGAATGCAGCTTACAATTTTGCATTATTGAAAGTAGTAAGTGTAGGATCAAATTGTATAGAGGATATGGCAGTTGTAGTGTCATATCAGTTGTAGTTCAGGCCATTGGGTTATGTTACTTTTATTGGCATTTGAATATTGAAAATTTTGGAAAAATTACCATGTTATAAATTGGGTTATGTGTTTGTGATATGCAGAGAACGTGTGTACAATTCAATTGGGTAATCTTCCACTTTGAGGTCAAAATGGTCTTACTAGGGAGGAGTGATCCGGGAGGATTTTTCACTAAGCGGTATCCCTAAACTTCCCTAAATCTAGACCATGCTGAAGGAATTCTTGAGACCTTTTCGACGGTATCTTGAACTTGAAAATAAAGTCGTATGCAGATTCTATCACCAGTCAAAGTTAGGGTCTTAAGCGGTAAAATTGGTCAATAGTCCAATCCGGACATGAAATGTGTCAAAAGCGGCAAGTGACGAGAAGGAAAAATGATTTTTTTCAATATGGTTTCGAGCCTCTAGTCTTCGACTCACGTTATGGTGGAAAATAAAAAAGGCTCAATTTTTTTAAGAGAAGGGAACATGTCCACCGTGAGAACTATAGTCATGTTTTCCGATGTGGTGGGCTCTCAAATCACCATGCGGATGTCAACTTTGCATTTTGAGCTCGATTTTGTGTTTGAGTTCAAATTTTGCACTATGACTTGATTTTGCATTTTGGTTTTATAATCATCTCAATGAGCTATTTTCTAGCTTGATGGGGTGATCAAATCCCCACCGAGTTGATTACATTTCCACATTTCTCATATGGATCGAGATTATTAATGCATTTTCAAGTTTATTTCCATATTACTCAAGATTGAATTGTATTTCCTTATGGTTTGTGAAGACTAGTATTCACTATTACCTTGGATGCTCGGGATGTATTTTATCCCATTTACCTTGGAGTCAACCTTATAACTCGACATATAACTTGGAAATTACCGATTCACCACATAGTGGCTCAAATGAGTTGACACTAATACAATGATCGAACCATACTAGTTTGGCCACATTGAGTGGTGGGATTAAACAAACCAACGTGTGAGCCCGATGATTTGAGAAATACAAAACAACCCGATTCGACATCCTTTTCATTGGCTCAACAAAGAAGTGGTGAGGCTAAAAAAGGGCTAAGTGTGGTCTTAGCCACGTGAATGGAGGGGGGTCTTTCCTCATTTAGATCCCATTGTTGTCATCCCCACATGAAATGCGGGATATCCCACCCACATGCAAAGTGATCAGTAGTGGCACAAAAATGAGGCAAAGGGTTTTGAGCGCGGGGCTTCTCACTCCTAAGTCACACCCATCCGGCCAACTCACCGGTGAGATAGGATGAGCTAGAATCGAGCTCACCGGTATTTAAAGAGCTTTGTGCTTTGAGTTTGGGGGAGACTAGTGAAGGGTAGCAAACTTCAAGAGCATGAGTTTTGAGGCATTTAGAGGCCGAATCGAGATTTCTTTGTAAAAATGAAAATTGTTCAAAATATTATCTAGTTTCTAGAAATGTAAACCTATTTCTTGTATGTGTTTTACATTTAAAGTTGTAGGATTTTTTCAAATGCATTTGCACGGGTAACCAATTGGAGAAGCACTATAGAGCCACGAGATCGACACATGGATGGTTTCTGCTATTTTTAGAGTTCCTTGAGACATTGATCAACTCATTTTTAGCTATAAATATCTATTAGTCATTATTGAAGGGTTATTATACTTCATTGGACGTTGAATAGATTGATTTAGTTTATGTGAATCGAGGCGAAGCCTTCGGGTGAACTCCGTTATCAATTTACGAGTTATGGTGTTTTAATTTAGTTTTTAGAAGCTTTTGATCGAGATAGAAATCCATCTTTTGATTAATTTTATTAAATGATAAAATAAGCACGAACACGGAGTTAATGGATTGAAGTAGATTTCGAGTATCCATAACCCACATCGGTTAGTGAATGTACTTTCAAAATTTGGAATCAAGAATTCAATTTGAATGCATTATAAATTCAACTTGTGAATGATTTAAAAATGGTTTTGTTATAGAATCGATGAATTCACTTAAGCTAGAAATAAGATTAATTGATCATTTTGGAAGAGTTTAAAATTTCACTCATTATCAATGTTGAGTTTATTAAAATTCTTCATCTAAAAATTTTCTATGTACTTAAAAAAAAAAAGTAATTCTTATTGATAGGCTTAAATATTTGTAACTATCAAACATAGTTACAAATAGTATGTACAAGTTTTATTGACAAGTTGTGAATGCGAGTTACAATTTTGTATTGTTGATGATAGTAAGTGCAAGATTAGATTGTATAGAGGAATATGGTAGTTGTAGTGTCATATCGGTTATAGTTCAGGTCATTGGGTTATGTTACTTTTATCTCAGCATTTGAATATTGCAAATTTTGGAAAAATTACCATGTTATAAACTGGGTTCTGTGTTTGTAATATGTAGAGAATGTGTGTACAATTCAATTGGGTAAAATTTCCATTTTGAGGTCAAATTGGCCTTCTTTGGGGAGGAGTGATCTGGATGATTTTTCATTGAGAATATCCTCCCTAAACTTCCCTAAATCTAGACCATGTTGAAGGGCTTCTTGAGACCTTTACGGCGGTATGATGAACTTGAAACAGAGTTCGTATGCAAATTATATCACCGGTGAAAGTTAAGGTCTTAAATGGATTAACCCCAGGTCAACAGGTCCAATCTAGATGTGACATGTGTCAAAAGTGGCAAGTGACGAGAAGGAATTTTTTTTTTTGATATGGTGTCGGGCCTCTGGTCTTTGACTCATGTTATGGTGGAAAATAAAAAAAGGCTCAACTTTTGTAACGAAAGGGAACATATCCACCGTGAAAGCTATATTCATGTTTGCTAACGTGGTGGGCTCTCAAACCACCATGTGGACGTTAATTTTGTATTTCGAGATCAATTTTGTGTTTCGAGTTCAAATTTTGCATTACAAGTTGATTTTTGCATTATAGGTTTATAATCAGCTTAACGAGCTATTTTGCTAGATCGATGGGGTGATCAGTCCCCATTGAGTTGATCACATTTCCACATTTCTTGTATAGATCGAGCTTATCACTAGATTTTGATTTTATTTCCATATTACTCGGGATTGGATTGTATTTCCTTATGGTTTGTGAAGACTTGTATTCACTATTACCTGGATGCTCGGGATGTATTTTATCCCATTTACCTTGGAGTCAACCTAATAGCTCGACATATAACTTGGTACTTACCGACTCACCACATAGTGGTTCCAATGACTCGGCACCAATACGGTGAGTGGACCATACCGGTTCATCCACATTGGGAAGTGGTAAAAAAAAACCAACATGCCAACCTGTTGATTCAGGAAATACAAACAAACCTAGCTCAAAAGCCTTTTCATTGGCTCGGCAGAGAAGTGGTGAGCCTGATAAAAGGTCTAAGTGTGGTCTTAACAACATGAAAAAAGGGCACTCTTTCCCCATTTAGATCCCAACATCATCGTCCCCATGGGAAATGTGGGATATCCCACCACGTGCAAAGTGGTCCACAACACAAAAGAGGTAGAGGGTTTTGAACACGGGTCCTCTCACCCCAGGTCACACCCATACGACCCGACTCCCCATCGAGCTCGGATGAGCTAGAAATGACCTTGCCAATATTTAAAGAGCTCTATGCTCGAGTTTGGGAGACCAATTAAGGGCAATAGACTTCAAGCTTATTTTTAGGACATTAAAGTTTGAATCAAGACTTGATGTAAAAATGAAAATTGTTAAAAATTTGCTTTATTTTATAGAAATGTAAACCTATTTCTTGTAGGTGTTATAAATTTAAATATTTTGGAATTTTTCGGATGCATTTGCACGGTAATCAAGCTGGAGAAGCAGTAAGAGATATGGATCGACACGGGGACATTTTCTGCTATTTTTCAAAGTTCCTTGGGACATTAATCAACTCATTTGCAGGTATAAAGATCTATTAGTCATTATTGAAGGGTTATTATACTTCATTGGACATTGAATAGATCGATTCACTTTCTGTGAATCCAGAGATGTAGCCTTTGGGTGAACTCCGTTATCAATTTATGAGTTGTGGTGTTTTTATTCAGTTTTTAGAAGCTTTTGATTAGATAAAAATTCATCTTTTGATTAATTTTATTAATTGATAAAATAAGCAAGAAACTAGAGTAAATGGATTGAAGTAAATTTTAGTATCCATAACCCACAATCAGTTAGTGAATGCACTTTCAAAATTTGGAATCAAGAATTCAATTTGAGTGCATTATAAATTCAACTTGTGAATTATTTAAAAAGGTTTTGTAATAGAATTAGTGAATTCAAGTAAGCTCGAAATCAAATTAATTGATCATTTTGGAAGAGTTTAAAAATTGGGCTTCAAGACACCCAAAATTGGAAAAATTGCACCGATGATCAATGTTGAGTTAGTTAAAATTGTTCATCTAAAACTTTTGAAGTACTTAAAAAAATTGAGTACCATTTTTGGATCGGGGTATTCTCATATTTTTCACAAGGACGACACATTTCTTTCCATGACTCATTCTTGGTAGGCACAACCGAGATATCCCGATAAAATATTCCTTTTTGATGAGGTTGTAAGCTGAAAAATAATTTGAGACCCATTACATTCCTCTCAAAAAAATACTTTTAATTTAAATTCATATAAAAGTGCCCAAGTATTCATCTGGAAGCTCCGAAACGTCATTTTCAAGCTCCTTTACAAGGTACAAGCTCTGTTCTTAGTCAAAATTTTCAATGCCACATGGCGGCATGAGGTGAAGCACACTTTTATGTCTCCTTCATCCATTTACAATGAGACAAGGGGATATAAAAATGCACCCCCACCTTAGATCTCCTGGACCCACCACATGACCTTAGGAGGCTTGTGTAAGCACGCATTGGCAATTTTCTAGCCCCGATCCATGTCGTGCATGCTGCCTCTTATCACCATGAGGTTGATGAATAATTTTATATCCCTTTCATCCCTTTCCAGAGGTCAAAGGGGAAAAAATGCTTCCCCCTCCTTTCTCCCATCTGATTCCTCACATGACCAAGTTTGGATCCACAGTGCTGAAAGCAAGCCCTTTCCTCTCTTCTCTACCCATGCATGCTTGCCACTAGTCCTCCTAGGGATAGAGAATAATTCTATGTCCCATTATTCCTTTTCTAAGAGGAAAAGGGGGATATTAAAAAATTTCCCCCACCAAAGGCATAAAAACCAAAAGTTAGTCATTTTTTCATCTTCCCCTCATTTTGCATCAAATTTATCCGAACTCGGAAAAGTTTTTCTAGAATATTTTTCCTCCATTATTTCTCTTCCATTATTTTCTCCATGTTTCCATGATCAAAATAGAATAATTATTCATAAAATTTTCAAAATTTTAAAATATTGAGTACATTCTTCATTGTAATGACTTTGTAAGCCTCAAAGGTGAAATTTCCATATCTTAATAAACTGGTGCAAAGATCGAGGTAGTGTTTTTAGATTATTCACCATTTATAGGCAACTTCAAGAACACAAGTGATAACCATGAAATTCATGTTCCAAATTTTTACGGCTAAAAATCCTAAACTTCATGCCCTAGTTTTGTATTTTTAATTTCTTAACATTCTATTGATCAAATTGAGCTAAAAATTTGTATGTGAGATCGAGAGAAAAAAACTATCCTATTGGAGGTGGTTTTGTCACAATACGAGGTGTGGAATTCCACTTTCCAAAAATATTAAATCTCTTTACAAGCACTTAATAAAAATAGTAAACTATCACATAGGGCATATTTCTTCAAGGAAATGTGCACAAGGTACAATTAAGGAAAAAAAAGAAGGTGGTTGGAAGTGAAAAAGGAAATTTCCTAAATATAGTAAATCTTCATTTTAGGTATATAATGGGTGTCATCTTCAACATGAAATTAAATTTTATAGGTCTCGAGCCCATCTCATCTCTCTCATCTGAATTGGGTGTGGGTGTGACAATTTTACCCACACGGATCTATGAGACCTCAAGGATCGAATGCTCGGGAGACCTAGAGAACCGGTAGAGGATAATTTTTTTCATGAGTGGGTTGTATGTAGTAGGCATCCATCTAGTGTCATGGAGAGTGTCAAATTTTTGTTGACATGCTCCCATCACTATGAGCGACACCCGAATAATATGAGCGGATGATGACTCATCCTTACCGGTTATAACTTCCAAATCCATATCTCACTCAATGAAAATCCCAACCAGAATAAGATAGCCTTCATCTTGAAAGACATTCCAGCAAGTGAATGGTTAAAAGTAGACTCCTACCTTCAGGTCCTTACATCGGGTTCATGGTTAAAGAAAGGAAAAACACTTTTCGCACATGCCAAAGTATTTCTCATGGAGTGAATTTCATGAAGGATACTCATATGTAATCATCCTTCTCAATCGGGTGATGGGAGAAGAAACCATGAAATAATTTCAAGATTAGATGTCCTTATTCATGCTCACTATCATCAAAGGAAAGCAGAGAATTGATTGGGGAAAATCATTAGAGACAACTTGAAACATTAGTTTCTACAGTGTCGGTCTCCAAAAAAATTTCAATGACTTCATATTTGGTATATTTTCTTGCAAGCTCGAGACCATTCAAAGGGTTGGAACTTGCACATAATATCTCTGCAAAGAATCCAACATTTGAATGGTATCCATAGTTTATCTTCAAAGAGAGAAACAAAAATTTCATGATGGTGAATGATTCGTTCACAATGTATTCCATCACAACACTTTGGAAGGAAATCCTCACTCAAGGTTAAAACTATAAGTGAATTCTTTGATACTGATTTGTTGGTCATATTTCACTCAATTTTCCACTTTCTCCTACATTTGAGTATCTAGTTTCAATATTTCTCCACAAAGGTTGCTATGCTTGTATCTTAGCGATAAGATATAATTATTTGGGCTATGTAGAAATATTTCCCATGTTCATAGTAAGATCAAGAACCAGAAAAGGAAGAATGTCTCTTTTCCCATCTCTCTTGGAATATTCTCTTGCAAAAATTTTAGTGATGCTGCACACCTAGAAGCTGCCTTTGCCCCGCTAAGTTTGTATTCATATACCCCAAGGGAAGACTTCAACATCTAAAGTGATCCAGACACTTTTCACCTTCTGAGTCATATCATGTTCCATAGATCAAATATTATTGGGTGAATTACATAGATGATTTTGATGTCAAGGAAAGAGACCACATGTGGATGACCATTGAAAAAATGAAAAGGTTCAAGTTTGACTAGTATGAGGAAGGAATCCTTGATGATGGTAGATGTTTGTATGATCCTAAATATTTGATCGAAAGGCCTCGCCTCTTCCACAAGTGACATGGAGTGTCCGTGAATCATGAGATATAAGCAAGGGACCAAGGTTGTCATCAAGAGATCAAAAGAATGGTTCGGAAAGAATAAGTAAGCCTCCACTACATCAGGATTTTCCCCACTCTTTAAAGAAATACATACCATCACTCTTCTTCAAAGTTAAAAGATAAGTATTCACAATCAATTAATTTTGGATAAAGGTTGAAGCACAAGGAAGTGGAATCAAAAGCCCCTACTACAAAATGTTTCACAAAAAGGTAAAAAAATAGATGATCCTGGTATAAATAGAGCTAGAGGAAAGTGATCCATTATATCTTTCAGTCCCTCAATATCCCTAGAGCTTCCCATATTTCATTTCCACTCTTGTTCCTCTTTCACAAGATGTACCTCTCCCCCTCTCGAGAAGGAGACAATAGAAATTCCAGTTGATGAACCAAAAACAAATGAAATGTTCCCTTCGATTAAAGAAATTATCACAAAGGAGGCCCACACGATTAAGAAGGTGAAATTCCATGATTTCTCAACTATATCATCATTGGTCAAAGGGAAGAAGAAAACATTTTCTCAAGTATCTTCTCACTTTTTCAGTGGTACCTCGGGAAATCAGTATGTGGAAGTAGTTAGGCCAAGGGTAATCAATCCCATTAATTAAATGACCCCAACAGGACTACGAGATGAGCACCATTTCTCTAGGACCATCCATTCATGAAGAAGATGCACATATGTTCCAGAGTCTTCCACTCACCTCCTCGCGAGGAATCGAGAGTAAAAATAGAAAATTGTTCATTTATAATATAATGTGTAAACACTCACCTTATGCGTGTAACATTTCATGGAACATAATACTTCTTCATATGTCCCAATTGAATGAGTTAATCCCTTATGTAGATTTGATTTAGAGTCAATTTGAAAGATATGGTGTTTCACCATGCAAGGATGAGCTAGTGACAAATGGGTGAACAAGATCATGGATAAAGGGAAATCTGTTACTTCTAGAGTTGATCTCATTATACAAGTATATGTGTGTGATTTGCTAATAAAGTTTGGATGATGACATATGAGATTGAGGAAGATAAAGGACATTGGGATCGTGTAGATCCACCGGTGGTAGAGATGGGAAATGTTGATTCTTAGGTGTTGGGTAAGAAAGAAATTTTTGATTCTCCATATGAGAACTTCTCATGAGTGTGGGCAAGGACTCTTGTCTCTAGTTATGAAATTTTGCTTCATGTTATTGATGAGTTGGAATCAAATGAGGAGCTTGCCTCCAAAATATAGGATGATTTCAACATAAGAATACAAAAACTTGGAATGCCTACCTTTGATGATAACACCTCGGTGGGTCAATTGTTGAAGCCATTTGAGGATGATGTCAAAAAATAAGCCGAGAACCCTTTTCTTTTAATGAGGATAAACTAGAATCTCTCCCGAGAGCACAACCACAATCTCAAACATTGTAAAAAAAAACTAGTCTTTGTTTTCTAAAAAAAAATATTAATGACATCTTAGATGGTTGGCTAGAATATTTGATTTGTGTCCGCATTACTTAGGCTGATAAATTTTCACATGTAACATCTCATTATAATAAAGAGTTTAAGGGAGCAAATATTTCTCCATTCGAGCTTGGCAAAGATCCATCGGACAATGAGGTAGAATTAACAAAGGTGACATCTTCAGTGGACTGGTTATCTCTCTCTCTCTCTCTCTCTCTCTCTCTCTCTCTCTCTCCCTTCCCCCTTCTCCTTCATGTTCTATTTCTTCATTGGGTTGCACTTTTCATTTTGTCTTATTCCAATCCTATTCATTTAAATGTGACTATATTTACATTGTAATAAGTCACCCTTAATTAATAAAAGGGGACTTAATTCTATTCCTAGGAATATGAAGAGTCACATGTTGTAAGGGACAAATGAAAATTCATGTGGGGGTAGGTGAAGAGTCTTTCTCAAGTCTATAAATTGTAATGACTTCCCCATTCTTAAGGGTTGTCAATTTTGTATGTTCAAGAGTAGATAACTACTTGTGATAAACAAAAGAGATATATATTTTCTTTAATTCTCCTTCTCATATGTTCTTCCATTCCTCTCTTTGTACAACTTTGTGAGAATGGAAATAAAGAAGAAAGGAGTTTCTTGCTTTTCTTGATGAGGGAATGTAAGACTTTGCATTCATAATTTAATATTTTCATGGTGTTAGTAAAAAATTTGTTGTTCTTTATGAACATGTGTGTTGAATTTATTTGGTTAATATTTGCAGGCATATGAGTTTTCCACTCTTTAAATTTCCACTCTCTTATCCCACTAAATTAGCAAAATTCCTCCCTTGCAAGAAATTTCAATCCTTTGCTGCAAGTTCAATGGAGTGTCCCTTTTATATCCCGACCTCTAGGCCAAACAACAGATTTGATTTTTATTCACACACAATAATGGAGCTTCCCCATTCAAGCAGAGGGAGCTAGTCCCAGAGCGTTTGCGAAAAATCCACCAATATGTCCAACCAATTTTTTTCTTCCCAATAGATACGTCCCCGATTGTAAGGTTCGTGACTCTAAATATTGGATTGAAAAACATATAAACTACATAAGCTTATATAGTTTTCAAAGAGATGATATGCATTTATTAAATCCTCAAGTGTAATTATCATTTGCCAATACAAGTCGACTTTTGTATATTTCGAATTTTATTCTTAAATAATGATATTTATTGGGCGTCAAAGAATTTACTATTAAATAATGGTACAAAAATTGGTTGATATATTACTTAAATGAGGTCTACACATTAATTGTAGTGCTAATTCATCTATAACGTTTTATATGATAATAATGGCATTTCATTATAGTTTAAATGGAAGATATAGTGAATAAAAAACCATTTCAAACTTGGGTTCCATTTAATTTAGTCACGACTATTAATAATAAGATAGTATAAATATCTTAAATAGATTTATCTAAAGTTGTGTAGAAAACATATTTTGAAGAGATTTAACTTAAGTATTTTCTTAATAAAAAAATTTAAGGTCACCCATTACTTGGGAATGAAGTCACCATTTATGGATTGCCTATGTGTTACCATTTCATTGGTTAATGACTTGATGTGACTTACTTTATTGGTTTGTTAATATTTAATTTTTTATTTTGAAAGTGACATGTCCTTAATTAAATTGAAACAACTAATAGTACTTTATTTCACATATGCAATCATAGTTATTGGCTAATGCACAATCATTGCACCTTTCCCCTATTAATATTTTTAATTGCCTTTTCAAAGCCGGAAAAAAGAACATTTAAAATCGTGTGACAATCAAATGGACATCAAATTTAAAGTTAGAAAATAAAAATTAAATTGTAAACCGTATTCCCAACATAATAATGGTATAATGTTATTCTTTTAATAAAGGATACACAATATAAATAAAAATCTCAGCTTGGGTACTATTTAGTTCTTAGTACTTATCTCCAATGATATTTTTCAAAATTTTATATTATTGTAATTCTTATGGGTTTGCAAGCTTATGATTTGACAAACCATATTTTTCAAAATTTTATATTATTGTAATTCTTATGGGCTTGTAAACTTATGATTTGACAAACCAAGTATAATATGAGTGCTATCACATAGAAAAACATTATCAAATATCATTTCTTGTATATTAATGTATTCATGTAAAAGATTTTATGACAACCAAATCACGTGTTATCAACCTTTACATAGCATACCAATTTCTAATTTTCTTGCATGATATATGATATGGAATGGGATAACTAGTAATTGTTATAAAGGATCTCAATTATACACATTGTGCATTATTATATGCAATTATAATGTATTGTTGCTTTGTTTGCAATTATAGATTTGTTTCCTAAATTATTATAATTTTCATTTTTATTATAACATGTAATGTAGATGTACTTAGACATATATTTTATATGTATTGAATCTAACTATTTTATCAATCATTTGTTACTAATTAAAAAATCATAAATAGCTCTAAAGAGAGACCAATGCTTCACATGGTATGGTTACCTACAAGGAACAAAAAGGAAAAGAAATCATGGAACACTTTACTAAGTTCTCTACCATGCCTTGCCATTTGCACACTAGACATGTGAAAATTTGTAAAACAACAAAAATATCAGGTAGGGATAAGTTGAATCGTATTGTAATGTATGTTAAAAAGGAAATCGAGGGACCATCGAAATTGGAAAATCTAAGAAGCAATCGAAATGGAACAAAAAACAAGAGAAGTGGGCTAAACTTGTCTTTTTTAATTTTCAAGATATCCAAAAATATATTTAAGAAACAATTAAGGGAGTTGTGAGGAAAAAATTAAACCAAAATTTACATCCTAGGAATGCTTCGTTTCGTCTTTGTTTTATCACTTATAACCCTAAGCATCTTTGGCATTTCATCCCGATATTTGAACTCGACCGAAATGCCCAAAGGTACCAGGCCCTCTTTTATTTGAGATTCATCAAGATGTTAGCATGCATACTCATATATTTTGTATCCATCATAAGTAACTAAAGGAAAAGCATACCAAGAACTAGATCAAAAGCATAGTGCATAATGAATCGCATAAGGATCAATATCATATTTACCATAAAAAAACCATGAATAGAGAAATTAATGACCATTATCCGTCCAAAAAGATCCATCATATTAATTCATCACAAACCAGAAGTTGAATACATAATCATAGTGTCTCATAATTCATGCATGCAAATCATACCAACAAAGCATAACTCTAATACATCTGAGATCCTCAAAATTATGCAAATAAATACATATATAGGGGTGGGGACTTTCCATTCACCACCCATGCACTCTCAAAATAGGCTACATGCTCAAAATAGTCATGCGCTGCTACAAAGGTAACTAAAGAAGCATGCAAGATTTGCCTAATAATAGATTATCTATAATTAACTCCAGATCTAATCCTATTATTATCTCGAACTCTACATGACTCTTGGTTTTCCACTTAATCCCAAACATAGCTTTTCCTTGGTGAAGAATTCTTCCATGATTTTATCCTTTACATGCTCTACACTCCATCCCAAAAAAATGGCCAAGTCCTAAACTTTCTCCTTCGGGTGAAAAATCCTAGGGCATAAATCTGCCAAACTCTCGCACCTACTCACGTTCCCCCAACTTTCACACCACAAGCATATATTCCTTTTATACTTAGGAATAACTCCATTAGCCCATCACTACCCCACACTAATATCATCTCCACCCTTGGCAATGGGTACTCATACCTTATCTCTATAAAGAATAAAGAATAAAGAATAACTCAAGTAATAAAAGAATTAAAGAACATAAAGAATAAATAAATAACCAATGCACTTATTCTTCGATAGGTAGAAAAATATCATGGTACTCATTATTTATATTTTCTTCTAATTCATCCCATTGTTGAGTCCCTTCTTCACCTCATGGGAACATCTCCAAGCACAACATACTTTTATGCCTAAGTCATGCTCTCACCCTTGTTCTTTAATTCTAGGATCCCATTTTCCAACCCTAACACCATTCCATCCATTCCATCCATTCTCCATGCCATAAATTACCAAATTATTTTATTCTATCATCATGATGGTCCTTTCTTGCTTGAGCGTGTTGCGCTTTTCTACTAACAATGTCATCGACCTCTCCCCACGCCCTAACGTATCATTATTATTTACTACAAGGACTTATTTTTCTTCTTGGATTGTGCTTGTCTTAACAATCTTCTCAGATTCTTCACACATCTTTAGCACCAAATTTTCTAGTTTTAATTTATCCTTCAAAGTATCAAGTATGGAATCATACTCAACTATCTTGCCCACAACCTACTTCTTAACCATTTCGACTCCTTTTCCACAATCCTCTATTTCTCTATAACTTGTTCTACCTCACTTGGCACATGCAATTTATTTTTATCTAATATGAAATGGAATAATTTGTAAATAGTGAAATACAGAGGGAATTCCCAGCACACATCTTTCTCATACTTGTGGTAGTGTTGCTAAATTTCATCACCAATCTCCTTGGCCATATCAAGAACTGCATGTGCCTTCACATCTGCTCTATCTTTCTTCTCTCGTTAGGAACTGAATTTATTCCTCCTTATCCTTCTTATCTTCAAGCACCATCCTCAAAGTAGGTGCTTTAATGATGTTCCTACGTGTGACCTCTCAGTAACTATCTTAAGTAATGTATTTCTCACCTACTCATTTGAGAACTCTATTAGCTTGATTGTGACATTCCTAAATTGTGGAGCCTTCTTCCTCCTTCATGTAGTAGATGAATCCTCACACAAATCAAATATAGGCTCATCCTTGTGAGTTTGCATAGTCCATGAAAATTGTTTCATCATGTGCATGTTCACCATCTCCAGTCCATCAGCTCCCATCCATAAATTTGTTCCGAGGAAAGAGTGCTTTTGAACTTGACACATATAATATTTGAAGGGTCATTGATATACCTAATGTTAGGTGTCTTCACCATCTCTTCTTCCTTATGCTTAGAAGCGTGCTCACCTATATTCTCCTATTTTCTAGTTTCATCCGTATTACTTTAAATATTTTCTCCTTCGGGTCCACTAGTCGGTTGTACAACACTATATTTTATCTCCTTACTTCCACTAAAGTAGCTCTATTCTTCGTGCTCATACAAACTCATTATGGGGACTTCTATTCCAAACTCGACTAATCACTACTCGACCCCTTCATCTCCTCCCACTTCAAGGATTGGTGTAGAAACATCATTCCATGTTGCCCCAACTAAGGACTTATCTTCATCACTTTCCTTAACAAGCACATACTTGCACATTTCCTTCTTATCTTCCTCACTCTTCTTCATGTATGGTGACCGCATCATAGGATGTGAGGATCCAACACCCACATTCATACCAATGTGCCTCCCGCGTAGTTGTCTCCTACCATGATGAATTCCAAGACTATCTTCACATTCTTCTTCGCACTAAAGGACATTCTCCAAGTCCTTCTCTTGCACCGTGAGGTGAATTTTCAAGTGGCCTCTTTGTTCCCTAAGGAGGACCTATAAATGACACGTCGTCTCCTACAATAATCTTACCTTCCTTAAACGACGACCTCAAATGAACATAGATGTGTGTAGGCTCTATCTACCCCACAACCATGACCTCTAGAGTGATATCAATGTTATTAGACTCCATTGTCTCCACATATGCCTCCTTGTTAGGGTAGACATATGTTTTGTGTAGAATATGGATATCTATATATACCTTGTTAACATCAAAGTGAAATTTCCACATGTTATGTAGTCGATTCACCGAGTATTTGAAGTAAAGTGTAGTAAAGGTGAAAGGTAACTTACACTAAGGGTTATTCTTGCCAATTTTAATATAAAAGTGACCCAAACAAAAGTGTTGACATGCCGTGAACTCTGCTTGTTCCCCAAAACAACAGAAACCCACATGGTATGTGCCATTCTCCCTCAAATGCATGGTTAATCCTTATGTACCACTTATCTTGGCACTTCTTGTAAGTATTAGAAATTGAGCCCTGACTGAAGTGTATGTCATAAAATTCCTTGCCGAGGATTTTTCTCCATGGTGTACTCCCATAACTTCTCTTTTGGCCATTAGGAAATCCAATTTCATAAAATACAATAAAAAGTAAGAATATGCCCTAGGTTATCTTCTCACCTTTGTCTTTCTAGATGCATTCCTCTCTCACTATAATCTCTGCAATGTACCCCACAATCTTGTAGTAAGTTTTGTTTTCTATTTTGTGCGCTATATATAACCATTGCTTGTTCACCTCCTTCCACCTCTCCGAGGCACCCAACTTACACCTAACCGATTCGTTCTTCTACCATTTTACCTAGGTCTTCTATGTTTCCAACATTAAAGGCTTGACCTCCCTTCTAATAATTGAAAGTGATGGCTATTTCCTATAATCCCTCATCATCCAAGAGGTCCCCTACAATCTCTAAACCAGTCATACAATCCCATAACCTTTCTCGATCAAATTTTCTCTAATTCTCATTTTTCTACTTGTGAAGTAAAATTAATCCTCATGTACGCATGACATTAGCCATCGACAGTACCTCTGCGCATACAACAGCATCACTCCAACACTCTCCGGTAGTTTTTATATCGAATTATCCATCACATTTTTCCCATATGCAACCATGTTCATCTTCAAGATGGTATCTTCCTTTATGTCCTTTAGGGTTTGTTCAATATGGTGATTAAAATTTTTGATCTTTCCCTTAGTTGGGTTTGGGATGTCCACAACCTTCCTTCAATGATCTCCTTCGGTCTGCATCTCCACAAACCATTCCTCATTGCATCCTCTATCATTTGTTCTTATACCACATCTCTCCTTGTTTCCATTGCTTTGTTCATCTACTAATGTGCTCTTAAAATTATAATTGTTTCACTACCTTACCCCTATATTCCTCGATCTCTCGCTGACTTCAAAACCCCATGCCCTAGTTTTAGTTTTTTCCTCTTGAACCCTAGCTTCACGAATCTAATTCCCACACACCTTTCCCTCTTTCAAACACCCTTCGATGGATCTCCCTCAATGGTCATGAAAACATAACACTAGTTCTACACTGTAAATTCTATTTCATGTAATTTCATACTCAACCGCTATTCGTATGCCCTTCGTAGCTCGAAAAATAAAAGGATGCATGGTAGAAATAACATCTCGATCCACTCCACATTATAAGTATGTGTTGGTGCCTCGATCAAAACACCCCTAAATGTCTCATGCAACTTGATGGGTTGAGACTCTCGGTGTGATTCCATAACATGGAGCTTTTCCCAAAGTGTGGGACCTTGCGAATCGGAAAGCTCTTCGGATGAAGGTCGGTTCTATTCGTCTGCATTAGGTGCACATATAATGTTTTAGAGGATCTACTCTAAATTTCCAAGGATACAAGGTTAAGAAGATGCAAGAAAATAAACCTAAACTAACAAAGGTGATGCACCAAAGGAATGCTTTGAACAATTGCTTTGCCTTTAAACACAAACCATGAAATGTAATACAACCACCATACATAGATAACCAAGATTGCAGTGAGAGATTAGAGAGATGTAATGAACACAAGAGAGGGTTGAAAATCATCCACAGACATGTATTATTTCTCCAAAAATTTGATACAGTACACTACAATGGCCAAGAGGAAAGATTTGTATTACAATTTTGATGGGAGGTTTTAGCTCCACAAATCCAATTACAGACAAGAGAAGAAGGGAGGGTGCAAAGCCAAATTGTCCAACCTTTAGAAAAATGCCCCTCCTTACAATATATAGGAAGAAAGAGAGAAGGAGATAGAAGAAATCTAAAATCCAGCTTCAACCACCCCAAAATGTATTGAATTCTTCTACAACAATGATGGGTTCTACTACAAAACCCATGCCTCCATGTACTCTTTCTTGTTGGGAAAGAAAGGAAGCCCATACTTCATTATTGGGGTAGGTGGGAAGCCTGGGACACCTCAAAAAATGGTGAACTATATTTTTCATTTTTAAGAACTTAGTCCCACTAATTTTAAGTTACGTAGTAGACACCGAGAGCTTTCCAAAAAGTCTTTTCTTGTGTAAATATGAGATCCCAATCAAAATTTATGGCCATCTGAAGGTCGAGCTATCATTATGTAAAAATGGTAGACTGAGAGTTCAAACTCGAAACCCAAAAGTCCTGAAAGTCCGCAAATTTGGACTTTGAAATTCAGATTTTAGACATTGAGGGGTGATTTTTGTGTTTTGAGGTTTGAGACTTCCAAAACTCAAGTCCGAAACCCCAAAACTCCAAAGTCTAAAATTTCAGACTTCAGACTTTTGGGATTTCAAGCTTTTTGCTCACTGCTTTTCTAGAATGATTCCAAAAATATCTGAAACCCCAAAACCCTGAAAGTCTAAAATTTCAAACTTTCGGACTTCAGGATTTTAGACACTACCGCTCCATTTCTCGCATGCATCATGAGGTCTCGAAACTCTAAAACCTTGAAAGTATGAAATTTTAGACTTTCAAACTTTAGGATTTGAGAAATTTGGGGGCCCGATTTTCTAACTTCAAGGCTTGCGAGTTTCCAAAACCCCAAAACCTTGAAAGTCCATTTTTGCCTTGTTTTTCTTTGAAGTGCCAAAAATGCAAAGACTAAAACCTTGAGCATTTTCTCCATTTTTATTCCCTTAACTCGATATCATTCATCATTCCCATTGGCCATTGTTTTCCAATCTTGTATTTCATTGACGATCCTGCCTATAACCTAATTTTTGAAATCGAACGTCGGCTCGTATGACTCGAACCAACCACTCCATCTCTCCTGTGTAAGATTTTTTTGATCAATTTTTCCCGAGGGGTAAAATTGAATAATAGTATGTGTAGTCCTATGTGCATGAATCTAGTAGATAGTAATTAGCTCTTGGTGCACAAGCGTGCTTACTATAACACAAAAGCTGAACTAAATTTAAAAATCATAACAACGATGAAAGGAAACACATTAAAGGAAATCTAATCTAAGTGGAAATAATGACTTATTATAATAGGGCTTCAACCTATTCCCATTGAAGTAAGAAGGACACATAATTCCATCCAAGCACTTGTAATTGACAAGCTCTTGATTCCAATATCTATGTCACAAAATATGGTCCCAACTAATGAACTTTTAATTTTATTGGGTGGCACGCAAACTTTGAATCATACAAAAGAACAATTTTCCAACCTCAAACTTCTTATTCCAAATGTGCCTACCATGCCATGCCTTCTTCCTTTCTTTCTCGGTCTTTCGGCTCTAAGGTGCAATAAAAACCTCTCATCTAACTAAATCAATTTTTATATGCGCTCTTCATGTGCTTTCTCATTAGCCAACTCACCTACGTGTGTAATACATAGGAGAGTAACATGAATTCCACTAGTAAAACAACTTCGTGCGAAAAACCAACCGAAAGGGTATGGCTTTGTTCAACCTTTTGTAAGTTGCCCTATATGCCCAAAGTACAACAAAAACATTTTCATCCCAATCCTTTCTTATAACATCACAAATCTTTGTCATATGTAAGCCCCAAAATCTTTTTGAAATCCTCAACATGCACCATTGGTTTGTGGTTGGTAAGGGTTGTTTTATTGTGTTCCACCATAAATTCTTCCAAAATATTCTCAATCTCATTAATAAAATGAGTGCCCTTATCGCTTTTAAGATCAACAGACACCCATACCTACTAATAATGTTCTCCCATAAGAACCATGTTGTTGTAAATACCGTGAAATCCTTTGTAGAGTGCTACTTTTACCCACATTTTCAAATAATATATACATGTAATAATATAATGCGATCCAGTCCTTCATGCGGGTGGGAAATAGGACCCACAAAGTCAATTTGCCATTTCTCAAAATATTATACACTTGCAATTAGTCTTAAAGGCATCTCATCCCTATGCCTAGGCTTACTAAGGCACTAAAAATGGTCACAGCTCCTCGGCATATGATGTAGAATCCTTGTATAATGTTTCCCACTAAAGGTAAGCCATGAAAATCTTATGCGCGGTGGCATTACATGCATAATGACCACCTAAAATCCCACCATGATCCTCCTCTAGAATAAAATTGCACTCATGTTCAATGACAAAATGATGAAAAATCTCATCATGACCTAACTTGTATAGGTATCCACCAATTAGTTGGTAAGGCGCAACGTGTATGTCGAGTTGTTTCTTCTTTATGGTTTTCATCCCTTCAGAATTAAACTAGTAGGTAAAAATACTATCGCAATGTCTTCTAAGTAAGTAGACACCTTTCGTTTAGTTTTAACAATTGTGCATCCGACATTATATCCTCAATGGTCTTTGCTTCCTCTCCGAGTTGATTCTTGATAAATGATCTAGTCCTGAGTTACTCTTTCCTAGCTTTACCACCACGGTAAAGTCAAATTATTGAAACAAGAGTATCCACCTATATATGTGCCATGTGATTTAAATAAAATATTAAATATTAAATATAAATGGATTCACTAACAAGTATTTAATAAAATTTTGTAGCACTTAAATCATGGACAATGTTTCATGCTCATTAGTTGTATAATTTTGTTCAAATAGGGTTAATTTCTTGCTCACGAAACAAATAGGATGATCAACAATAATTTCTCTAGGTGGCAAACATTGCTCCAATGGCCATATGACCGAGGCATCAACATGTTTATGAAAATGTTTATTCCATGAAGGAAAGTGAATAATGGGTGCATAAGTAAGCCTCTCCTTTAATGTCTCGAATGTTAGCTATTGTACGTAATGCCAATGGAACTTTCCTTTACTCCTCAACAATTCCTCCAAGGGCGTGGAAATCTTAGCATACCCCTTAATGAAATTTCTGTAATATCTTGTGTGTCCCAAAAACCGTGCACCTCGCTATAATTGGTAGGCTCCTCTAATCCCAAGATGAAAGTGACCTTAAAAGATCTACCAATAATCCTTCCTTACATATAATGTGTCCCAACAAAGTTCCAAAGGGTGTAGCAAAAATGCACTTCTTAATGTTAAGAGAGATGCTCAACTACCTGAACCTCTCAAACATAAGTCTCAAATTGTCACATTGATATTTTACCACCATATACAAATCCAATCATCCAATTAAACCTATAAAAATTATGGATGAAGTCCTCAAATGTTTGCGCAACAATGCGTGAAAAGACTATATGTGCATTCTGTAACATGAAGGACATAATCAGTATATACAAAACTTCCCCATTTAGTGGTGAAAATTTTCTTTTCCGATCTTCCTTTGCAATTCACACTGATGATAACCAAAGTGATTCCATATTTAAACATATTATCAATCTATTCCTTTACTTTAACAGGTAGATTAGGATTCATCCTATATGGCCTCTTCCTAACCGAGCGCGCAACTTCCTTTAACTTGATCCTCAGCTTACCCAAAGAGTGATGTAGCCCCTTCAATGCATAATATCCTTGCAAAAAAGTTTTGGAATTTGTGCAAAAACTTAATTATCTTTACTACCTCTTGTTCTAACCAATAGTCACAAATAATGGCCTCCTTAGGCTCTGCCTCCATCCGAATGTTGACCTTATTTATTTTCATGGGCTCATGATATGTGCGTGCCTTCTCATATGCATTGTCTAAGACTTCACGTGTACCTATAGTGTGATCAACATATAGATTCTCCACTTCGTCATCTTCAATAATGTAAACCAGTTTACCCTTCTCTTTTTTATAACGAGGCGCATCCAAGTTGTGATTCATCTGTCACTTCTTCATCAAAGTGCACCTCAAGCTCGCTCGCCTAGCGAGATCTAGGATGAGCTCCTCATCCTTTGCAATATCTACCATAGTAAGGAATTTCATTATTTGTAAAGCTTCATTTGCCAGGGCTTTAGTAGAAAAATAGTCAAAGGTTTGAATCACAATCAGTAGTCGAGTTCTTGCCGCTTCCTATTTCCTGTTTAATTTCGCATAGACATACCAAGCAAAAGCACAACCATGTAATATGGAGTAGAACTTATGCACCTATATTGAAGATAGTAATACCTCTTGTCCCTCCATCCGGAGTCTCTCACAATCCCGAACGTGATGTGAGGCGGGTTTTCCCATGAAATTCACATGTTTTGGTAGGCACATTTCTCCTAAGAAATCTAGTAGAGAAGGTGATTCTCACTTCTCGCCACTCTAAAATATTATCTCTGTGTGTAATCCACCAACGCGCTACTATCCCTGCAAGGTATATACCAACATATTTCTTCTATCTCCTTCATTCTTCCATTGGGCTTCCATAGTGCACATGAATACATGAGTAACTATACTTTTCATCTCTCACCCAACCATTTCATATGTTCCATGCACCCAATTTTCATAGGAAATGTTGGTTATATCACTCATAGACTGAGCATCATCCCATTGAATAACACCTTCCTTAGATGACTTAGTTACTTAAGATTATTTAAATGTATGCCCATATATCCTCTTCGAGATGTTCTTCACTTAAGGGCTCTATATACAGTGCAGCCTTTGCATCTCGGTAAGGGAATAATAATGCTCTCCTCTTTATTCTCAAAATTGATGTATGCTTTGTTAAAGCACGTGATTAAAATTTTTCACAACAAAAAGGTGCCCAAGTAGCATTGGGAAACTATCCACCTCATCAATGTCCAATACTTCAAAGTCCCTAACGAACTTGGCTCCATGTACTATAATAGTTGCATCCTTCAATACTTTAATAGGGTTATCTCTAGTCATATTTTCCATATATAACTCATTCGAAAAGGGTTGTAATGGTGGTACCCCCATCTGGTTCCATGCATCTAAAGTGATTACGTTAACCTACACACATGTATAAATCGTGTATTACTTAAGAGCCACCCATCAATAACTGCATTTAAAGTGATCTCCTTCTCATACTCATGACTTGTGAGGGGGTAAATTCACATGTAATATTTGTCTCTCGCGCTCGGTCTAGTACACAATAATTTTTATCTCAACCATTCACCTAGTAATGGAATGATATTCTCATAGCGAAACATCTTACAAACCTCCTTCAAGTCATCTACATCCATCTATGGCCTTATTTTATCGCTCCATCACATAGGTTTGCTCCTTCATACCCCGAATTTCACTGCAAGTCCTTAATGACCTCCATAACTTCCCGATATATCTCCTTCTCGATTGGTAAGATTAGGGTACTTAACATTTATCAGCTCTTGTTTCGTAATAACAAATTTTTCCTTCGGGACATCACATGCACACACAACCTTAGCACGTGTAGTTACTAAGACACGTATCATCTCGGATCAGTGCTAACTTTGGCATCCATTGATATTCCACATCACATTATACCGTAATCATTCCAACACTCTTATCATTATTCTTATATTTCTTACTCATGTGCTTGTATAATTCAGGGCATTCCTCAAACTTTGTTATTTTCCACACCATGAGTAAACCACATTCTAAGGGAAATCATGCCTATAAAGATCGGATGACCCATAATTAAAATAGGTTCCATGAACTAAGTCACCTCTTCCACCACTTTGCGACCACCCGGCCTCTATATCCTCCACTATAACATCTACCTCTACCACCTCCACCGAGAACCTTTCATGATGTTGTCTATCCTACTCCTTAGAGTTATTTGCAACACCGGTCTAAGTTATACTAGTCTCAATTTCCTCATGAATCTAATCAATCAATCTACAGTTCTTCATATCATGAGTGTGGGACTTGAAAATCTTATAGTAACAAGACACATTCTTCCGATTCCGCTGCAATAGAGGGAATCTACTCGAATCATGATTCAAAGTGTGAGATCTCACAATCCGAAACATGGTATAGACCAATTTACGAGGGCATCTATCCTTAGTATGTCCTTCAACCTCGCAATTTATACACCATATTCCACTATGCATCTCATGAGATGAATTGGATGACAATTTCTCCAACTTCTTTGCCATAGAGGCAATCATGCCTCCAAGAATGGACTAACTCCATTTTTATGCTTCTAACTGCCTCGGTTTGTAGATATGCCTCCAGATCCTCACATAGATTTGGAAAGGTCTTATGAGAGATTGATCTACTAAAAGGTCTGATAAAACCACCAAAAACTATTATGCATGTTTGTTAGGATGTATGTCATAAGAAAAATTTGATAGAATTTTTAAAAATGTGCATCGTACTCTCTCACACTCTCATCCATGTACCTTGTTTAATTTCCCTCAATGCGTTGATGTTTTTCCATTCAAACTCAGGTATATGGAACTCATCCAAGAGGGCATCACACAATGCATTGTAATCACAACAGCTTGATTAAGATCAAAATTATTGTACCAACTTTGTGCGCGCCCTTGCAAAGTAGTAGCAAATTGATATTCCTTACACTCAGGAGTTGTAATCCCCTTAGCGCACCATAGTATCTCACACATGTGAACATGATCTGCTACATCCTCAATGCCTCTTTACTCTAGCAGGTGAAGGGACATCTTGAAATAAACATGTTGTGGCTGGTGGGGTTGTGGCCCCTATCCATCATATCCAGAACCAATATTCCCACCATAATTTCATCCACCTCCAAAACCACCAGATCCACTAGATCCTGAACCTCCTAATCCTCCCGATCCACTTCCTATTGAAGGCACCAAACTAGAGGATGTGCTACTTTGTGTTCTAATAGTTGTGTTATCTAATTTTACTACCCTGGAAAAATAGATAACTGACAAGCTTGTATTGTGAGGCCCACTATTAAACATTAATGGGAAATTTAGTGTTCATGCATTTTTTCCCTATGTTAGGGGAGATCCATCAATTAGAAGGGGTTGAGAAAGGTTAAAATTTTGCCTTTGGGTTCCAATGGGTTGGTTGAGCTCATGATTGAGATACTCCATTTCCCACCGAGCTGCCTTGCAGAGAGAATGAGTTGTTTCATGGGTAGCATTGAGCTAAGTGAGAAATGTTTTGGCACCAAAATCCTAAAGGATCTACTGAGCCATGCAATATGATAACCGAGCTCTTCACATGTTTTTTAACCGAGCTGTTGAATCATGCATCAAGCTCGAACGAGCTCATATTTCCCATTGAGTTGTCCTTATAAAATGCCACACTCGTGATACATTATAAGAAAGAGGGCTTACCGAGTTGTTCAAAGAATCTTGAGCTATTTAAATGGTAACTGAGATGCTATGCAGAGGAGCCAAGTTCTTTCATACATGGTCAAGTTTTTCCATGGCTCACCAAGCCATCGAACGAGTTGAAGGATTTTGTAGAAAATGCAGAGTTGGAAGGCCCAAGTCACACTTGGGCCGTTCATGTGCATAAAATCTAAAATGCTCGTGAGAGTACAATGCGGTAAAGGTGAGGATCAATGGCCCTCATAGTCCGCTCAACACAAAATGACGAAGGCTTTGCGAGTGTGAAGGAGGTTAGGAGCTTGAGTTTCAAGAAATGCAGATGGAGGAGACTTGGGTAGAGTGGGACATAGGTACGTGAAAGACCCAAAATCAACACACTCAAAGTGTCACGGGAATGTAAAATGAAAGTGGCCCGAGCCGCACTAGGGAAAAATGGAACATCTAAGTTGGACATCGCTGATTTGTAGGGGAGTGTGGGTATGTCGGTGGTCAACAAACCAATTTTCCCTATCAATGGTGGATGCGTGAGGACGGAAGAGCCCGAGTCGTGGTGATGCGGGAAAGGAGGCTCGCACGTTCTGTACTGCAGGGACGTGAGTTCCCCATGGAGGTGAAATTGTTACATATCAAAGGAATGAAGTGTGTTGTAGATAAGGTGGAATTAGGTGGGCCAAGACACCCTTGTTTTGTAGGGACATGAGTTCCCCCTGAAACCCTGCAATACCCGTAATACAAAGGGAAAGTGGTTTATTGCGGATTGTGAGAGCCCGCGTGGAACACCCCAACCCTGATCTTAAAATAGTCATAAATTTTGACTCAAAACTTTGATTTTCTAAAAATTGGACTTAAATTCCCAACTCTAAGAAAGAAAGAAACATATCCATCTCTAAGAAATTAAATTCCTAGTCTCGTAAAATACAAGAAATCCTTGGCAAATTCAGAATAACTTCTCACACTTAGAGGACCATAACTTTTGCAATTCTCAATGGATTTTCACAAAATTTGTCTTGTTGGAATCATGACTCTGAGACCAACACACAATAATCAAGAAATATGGAAATTGATGAAGTTTTTATGATTATTTTAAGGAAAACGTGCTAGGTTTTGAACAATGATTTTATTAGTGGTTGGAGAGGCATTTAATGAGCATGGGTGTCATTCCTTCTCTGCTGCAGGTTATGGGACACCTTGAGATTGCTTTTGCAGGTCCAAAATCACCAACCACACTCATTTATTATGACTTGTAATTAGTTGAAAAGTGGATTTTGGGACTTACATCTCTTCTCTCTCTCTCTCTCTCTCTCTCTCTCTCTCTCTCTTCCTTCAAAAATCTATAAACTAGAATCTTTGGGCTCATTGTAAAAGAGGATAGTTTTTAGTAGCAAAACTCTGTCATTTTGGTTTTGTGAAGCCAATGTGCTATAGGCCCTTGTAGTGGACTCCTTGCATGGTGATCCATGCCTTTATTTTGTAACAGATTGAACTGCATATCATGAAGCAATAGATGCAAGTTTGTGGATGTATTTTCCCTTGCTGTGTTTGTTTGCATTCTTCTTTCCCTTTCAACCTCATTACAAATATATTGTGTCTATTTTATGCTCTTGCAGGGATTCATTATCATTGTGTGTGTATGAAATATTGTTGTGAATGCAATTGTTAGAATGTGGAGAACTATTATCACCCTCTCTAGTATGTACTTTGCTTCCATTTTTCACACATTGGAAAGATTTTCTCATTCCCTTCTTTTTAGTGCATCACCTATGTAGTGGAGTTTTTCTTCATTTGCATGTTATTTCTCTTTCATTGGTCCTTTGGAAATTGTAGGGTAGAGATAGTTAGTAGCTTCTTTCAGTAGAGTTAGTTTTCACTAGGATTAGGAAGAAGAACCAGCTTTCTCTTGAGATCTATCTCAAGTAGAAATTCCCACAACTTGGAGATAGTGCTCATGTTACCCAGTCCACACCGTGAGCTCAAGCACACACACTTGTGAAAATCGAGGGTATTTTGATTTGGTGATAACAAGTTGTACTAAATTGAACTCCCACAGGTCTACGAAGTTATGATACTTCCATATGTATTATCAATGTTCTACACAACCACATTTTGTTCCGATGTCACACGAAATATACCACCAATCGGGCTACCAAACAAAGAAGATGTCTGCATGGTCATAGTCATCTATCAAACTTATGTATTCAAAGGAAACTTATATCTACCTATCATTACTCTCTCACTAGCACTAACTTGATTATGAATGATTGTTCTAGGAATTGGTACACTAGGCACAAGGAAAGGTCACTAAGTTGGATCATATGTGCGCTTTCGGTCTTTATTATTTCCTCCTTTTACGTTATCTCATCCAAAGTGAAGAGCATTCTCTTCAGTGCTTTCCTAAATGGGGGAGTTCATGATGCTCAGGTTCCACATCCTCTACATGAACCTCGAATCCTTCGTGCATCATTTATCTCCATAACTCCGTAGACTCCTAAATAGCATAATTACTTTCCAATTCCCTCTCTCGTGCTTCATTATACATAAACCACCTTTCCTCTCATTCAATTTCTGCCATAAGATCCACCATATTTCACGACACTTGCTCCTACCCCTAGGTGGTGGTGTTTAGCTAGCCATAGGCAACTGCTCCAAGCTCAATATGACCATCGAGATTTTAATTGCTAAATCGTAGCGTGTATACGGGATCCTCTGGGATCATGTAAGAAATCAAAATTAGAAACCTTTGGACAAGAATAAGTAGAGATAGTGTACTCAAGAGTATAATTGTGCACCACACCATCCCACTAATGATCTACATCGCACACCCAAGGCTCATTAGCATCAAAAAATCTGGTAATCCTCTTATGTCCAAACCATTGTTACGTAATACTAGCCCTTATTTGATGCGTAAGAAGACAACCACTCGTACAACTCTATTAGAAAGCTACAAAATAATGTCTCATAAATCTCATGATAAAGATAGTCTTTAACCCATTGACTTGTATTGAAATCAGATCTAGAACAATATCTTAGCGTAAATTGGTCATGCCCGCTCTCAACCCAAATTTTAATGCCTTTAAGATTCAATCAATATGCCATCCTCGTACAACATCATGACTCATGAATTGAAAAAGAGGTCCTAGAAATGGAACCAAAATGTAGTCTTTTTATCGGTTATAACACTAGGTGTGCTTTGACACTTCATTTAAAGATTTGAATTCCCACCCGAAGCGGGAAAAGGTACCCAAGACCTCTTTTATTTGAGCTTAAATCACAAGATGTTAGCATGCTTAGTCATATATTTCCATATCCATCATAAGTAACTAAAGGAAAAGCATAACAAGAACTAGATCACAACCATAGTGCATAATGAATTAAACAAGGATCAAGATCATATTTACCATACAATAACCATGAATAGAGACATCAATGACCAATATCCATCCACAAAGATCCATCATATTAATTCATCACAAAACATAAGTGAATACATAATCATAGTGTCCGTAGAATTCACGCATATAAATCATACTAGAAACATAACTCTAATACATATGGATCCTCAAAACCATGCAAATCAATACATATATATAGGGGTGGGAACTTTCCCTTCACCACCCATGCACTCTCAAAATAGGCTACATGCTCAAAATAGCCATGCACCACTACAAAGGTAACTAAAGAAGCATGCAAGCTTTGCCTAATAATAGATTATCTATAATTAACTCCAGATCTAATCCTATTATTAGCTCAAACTCTACATGACTCTTGATCTTCCACTTGATCCTAAAAATAGGCTTTCCTTATCCACAAAGTCTTCTTCTTTTTTATCTTTTACATGCTCTGCACTCCATCGTAGAAAAATGGCCAAGTACAAAACTTTTTCCTTTTGTGTACAAAACCACAAGGCATAAATATGCTAAACTCTCATGCCTACATACACTCCTCCTAATTTTGTGACACCATCATATGTGCCTTTGATACTTAGGCATAACACCATCATCTTGATAATCAAATTTGTGGCAATGGTAAGAACTATAAGAGAAAATTTGGAATAGAACCATTAATTATTTCTTCGTAGTTATTCGTTCATCACCTTGAAATAGTTTGCATTTCAATAAAACTAGATTTTAAATTTAAGTTTTAATAAAATTTATATTTCCCAGCTTATACTTTTCTTCATCATGTTGAATGACTTATTTACAAGGAAGATGTTTAAGCTTTCTAAGAAGAAACATAAGAGAATATTTATTCAATGTAAACTGGTATCCCTGTGTTGATAATTATCTAAAATTTCTCCTCAAATCCCATCAAAAATAAAATAGCCTAAAGTGGGAATAAGTTTATGGCCTTGATTTCACTAAAAACATTCTCACCACTAGCCTAAATTTGATTTCAAATAACCTCTTTGTAAACATTTTCACCACAATAATTAAAATTGAATCTTCGCATTAACATATTATCTATATTGCTACCAGTTCCTTTCATGCATTCTCACCTTTGGGACAACAACAACATTTCCTTGTGCTCAAATTGAAGCATCTCCTCTGTATATTGTCGAAAAATTTATGAAATTTTAGCTAGATAATTTTTAATAGTGCACTATTTTAATTACCCAACAATGATAAAAAAATTATTCCATTGAATCATCTTCAAGGGTTCTGAAATTATCACATAAGCCAAGATCATCTAGTGAAACATTGCAAAAAAATGTTATCTCCAAGCCATATGCACTAATAAAAACCAATATTGGTGCCACATTGTGAGGAGAGGGGACTTGTGGGGTAGGAATCACAAGATCTAATTGCACTAGTTAAAGAAGAGCAAGAAATGAAAATCTAAATGAGATGTATTTAGATTTTATTTATTTTAAGTGTAGGATTGATAGTGTAATGATTAGGGCCCAAATTCCTTCTTACAATGTGCTTGAGTGTGTTTTCCTAGATAATAGGATATATCCTAATGATTAGTGTGTATTTACTTTTATATCTTATTTGTGTGAATGGTTTCCATCTCAATTAACCATACATTAACCAAGGTAGCTTTTGCATTTGAAAAATTCACCATTATAAGTGTTTAGGATAGAAATGTGGCTTTGATTAAAATTGTTGGATAATTTTTCTCCTGTTGAGTGATTCTCTGTAGGTTTAGCTTGGGACCTACCATGAAAATGTGATATGAGTGACCATAAACCTAAAGACGTGTTCAATATATAGTGCATAAATTCTTTGAAGAGATAAACTAAGTCACAAAGTGTTGACCTAGTGGATTTTACGTACATGAACCTGGGCAAGATGCCTTTTAGGATAAAGTTAATATAGTGTATAAGGGATAATTCTAGGATAAATGCTAGATGATTTTTTAAAGTGTCCCACAATGTACAAACTTTGTGTACTACAACTATTTATGTGTTATATAGTTATTAGTATACCTTACAAAATATCTAAGGGATGCTAGATAACAATTAGTTGTGTAATAATTGAATACAAATGCAAGTGAGACATGTAAGTTTGCTAATAATCACTCTCGAGAATGTAGTGAATGTGAAGTGTTTTTGTCAAAGTAGATTGAAAGAACCACTCGAAAGTGCTTTAACATATTAGCTCTCCATGAAACTAAAATGAGACAAAATATGCAAGAAAATAAAAATAAACCTTAAATGGCTAGGGTACATTGTAGAGTGCTTTATTACCTCAACGAGTTTGAGAGCATCATTGTCAGAGCTATTTTGTGCATATCCTACAATTATGGCATTCCATGAGATCGCATTCTGTTTGAGGCATTTTGCAAACAAAAATCAACTTTCCATTATACTTTGATGGATGTTCATACCTTTTATGCTAAGGATCCCATATTGGTATAGAAAGGGAGTATGCTTGACAAAGGTTGTGGTGTCTAGGTTTGAACTTGTCAAATGCATTCGCCTAAAATTTTTGAAGGCATTTTCAACAAACCCATTTCATGCATATCCTCCCATCCATTGCGTCAACTTTAGGTGTGTTCTCGAGCGACAATAAACTATGGACATGTGCGAACCTCTATGTTGCCATTCATACTTGCGAGATGAGAGAGCATAAATATTAGCTATGTAGTCTAGAAAAAACTTATTAAATAATAGATTTTATTACATGTACCAATAGTCTACTACTCCAAGTTCCTTCTACAATATTTCTTCACGAAATATTGTGAATATGTGATGTAGGTATGCTGATACTCGATGAGGGTTTGAGACAATGTTAAGTGTTCTCCAACATTGTGCGGCTCGAGGATCAGTAGGGCATTCACCATACATAATACTATGGAGATCTAGCCATTTAGTGTCTACAACACTTAGAGTGAAGAATAAGGTTGGTGTCCCCATTTGTTCCACCATATCTGAAAGCTTGCTTCTACTTTTTGCCTAGAATGAACGCATCCCTCAAAGGCTCGATCCAAACCACATTAAATTGTCTGGGAGGTTATCTTTGGGGCATTCCAATAGTTGTCTTCACAGATCTCCAATTGTTGTAGGGATTCCAGATTCGATGTTTTGTTTCATGAAACTATAGCTGTGGACTAGCTTTTGTGCCGCATTATGAGGTTTAGAAGGAAGTAGCGAAATCTTGGGTGTGAACCGAAGCAGCCATCATGGTAGCGCATCAAATGAAGAGCATATTCATGCATTGGAACTTCTTTTATGCGGGCTATTGCCACATTTCTTTTCCATCACGGAAACAAAGTTGGGAAGGCCATTGAGAACATGCCCTCCATATTGTATTCATTTATAGGCGAGAGGCCAAGCTCTGGCCATGGCATGGTAAATGGGGTGTTACCATCATGGTTGAGAAAGAACTATTTGATTTCCTCTTCTTTAGTTCCTGAATTGTGGGGTGTTGGCACGAAAGACGATGAGTGTTCATACGTTTCGTCAGAGTCATTGGAAGCATCAATACCATGAGTTGTAGAGGTAGTTTGCATTTGGGGAAATTCCACTGTGGCTATGTTAAGAGATGAGGAAACATTTGATGACTCAGATGGTAGGGAGGAAAGGGCGTCATGGTTGATTAAGACATCTTTGTAATAGGGATCGTGTTGGATTTTATATTGCAAGGCTACCCAAACATGAGATCTATTGACGTAGAAATCATACTTTTAAAATTATATCCTTCCCTTTGTATGAGTACTATGTCCAAATCTCCAAGGCGGTGTGGTAGGTACTTTGTTATTGAAGTAATGTTTTGTAGGAAACTTATGGTGTGTCTTGAGTATTTGTATTGTCCTCCATGTACTTGGGTGACCTGCAGTAATGGATTGACTCATGTGATAAGCATCTCCTTGATTTGGGTTAAAGACGCAAGAACGGTAGGCTGCTTTTCAGGGTCCATGTTGTTCCACGAAGAGAAGTGATGGCCGTGTTTTTCAGATTTACATCTGCTACAGGAGGGAAAGCCTTCAAAGGAAATTGTTTTAATTCTAGGGTAATTTTCCAAACAGATTGAGAAAGTTTGGATGTTTTCCAACAAATCTATTCTTTTGTGAAACCGACATTGGGCTTCAATAGTCTACGACGAGGGCGACAATATGGGAAGTCTTTGTGTATGGGGAGGGGTGGGGTGTTTTGTTTGGGTCGATTGTGGATTGCAAGGTGGAAAGCAGACAGAAGGAGAGGAGGAATTGGTTGTACATGTGCGAGGAACCGAAGCAAAGTTGGTACTTGAGACAGTTTCTTGTGGTGGCACAAGAAAATGGGGAGGCGTGGCAGTAGTTAGAAAATATGGATTCGTATGGAAGGAATTGGTATGGTCATGAAAATTTGTTTCCATGGAAGTTACTTGCGGAATGTTGGCTGGAAATCCTTCAGTAGTTGTATTTTTCAGCAAGTTTGGAATGACAGGGAATGGTAGGTTGTTGGTCGATGTAAGTTGACAGATATTTGAGATTTTCGTTATTCTACGCTCTAGGTGACGACATCTCTGCTCAAAATTTATGTGAACTTTATTTTTGTGAAATTAACATCAATGCATTACAATAGCACCTATGATGATACCCTTTCAAAATCATAATTAACTTGAAGTAAACGTGTTCGGAAGCATAATCTACTCGAGTTCACTTGGTGCTCGGCTCTATATTAATTACACCCAAAGTACTCCTATGTGTCCTACACTATCCCCAACATCCCTTCTCACAAAAAAATGGACCTATTTTGGTCTCGTATCCCGTAGAGTGGGTAATCATTATTGCTATTATTGTGTGTTCACCACTACGAGTGCCATATTTTATGTTGAGCTGAGGGCCTTGCTAAGTCAGGGGTTGAGTTGAGGTTATACTTTATGTGGATTTTTTTCCTTGTACTAATGCGCCTTTAAACTCTTGTTGTTTTCCCAACCCGCTTGCTTGTTTGTGGTCCTACTAACATGGACGTAATAGGATTAAGCCCCTCCTTAAAACCATTTAGATGTGGCATTTGTGTAATATCAATTGTATGTGGCATAAACCATAATTTAGTTGCGGGGTGATTATTTAACTTCTACAATTCCAGTTTAAAATTCATATCCATTATATGAAAAAAGTAAAAAAACCACCGATTCTAGAATAATGTGACCAAAAAAGAAACCACCGATTATATGTCTTTAGGTGTGATTCTGAAGAAGCTTCTGATTCTGCACAAGAGAAAAGAAACATAACGAACAATTATGGTCTTAAACCTTGCACCATTGGCTGGAATGATTTATGGACATGGCTCTTCACATGTATGATGACATAATGAGAATCAGAGAAAATATAAATGAGAAATATATAATTGGCTATGGTGTTACAAGCACTTGTTTATAAATGTGTTCTAAAGAATTGTAATCAAATTGCTATAAAGAGACTGCATAGTCACTACCCACAAAGCTTGCGTGAAGTTGGAACTGAGCTCGAAATAGTTGGAAGCATCAAGCATAGGAATCTTGTGAGTCTGCATGGATATTCGCTTTCTCCACCTGGAAACCTGTTGTTTTATGATTACATGGTAAATGAAATTCTGTGGGACATCCTACATGATGAGTAAAGAAAGTGAAGATTAATGTTTCTCGTGGTATTACTGTCATAGAGGTAAATACCGAGTTCGCGAGCAATGAAGTTAAAGATGGTCTCACAGAAGGTGAGGATGGAGACAGATCATCTACTGGTATTCCAAGTGAAGACCGCAGTGGAATGGGTGAGGAAATTGAGAAAACATCGAAACATCCAAGACAACTCTATCATCAACATCATGTAAAGAGAGTAATCCAACAAAGGATCTGGTTGATGGAGAAATAGTTAAAACAGTGAAAAGTTTCAGACAACAACAGTCTCAGTGAAGAACCGTCCACACCTTCCTAAAGTAACTGGTATTGTCTACGATGATAGGGGCATGAAGCTGCTAGCAAATGTGGCAGCCTATGAACCTTCAAAGGATGAGCAAGTTTCCTTTGGCAATTCTGGAAGACGAGTTTTTGTGACAGCAGATGATAGTTTGGACAAGTCTATGGTTAATACCTCCTCATGTGGCTCAAAAGCTAAACATGCACAACACAAAACAAAACCTCATTGACCAAGAACCAAAGTTGTAGAACTGGTCATAAGAGGAGGCTAAGAAATATAGTTCTACTGCTACATACAAGTATAAACAGAATTTAAATGCATACCTGCAAAATTCAATTTAACGCAGGGAATTGACTGGAACTTGGAGACCTTGAAGAATGAAATTATAGTGTTAGTGACTAGTATTTAAAGGTTAATGCATGCAAAAGCTATAAAATAAAATTTAAAAATAGTAAAGCCAAAGCAACATGCAAAATCAGAAAAACAAAATTGTTAAAAATAACAAAAGCAAAATTGTTAAAAATAACAAAACCGTCATTTAAGCTGTCAAATTTGACACAGTCCCATGAATGTTTGCAAAGCCTTTTCCCATAGGGATAACGCCTTCGGTGTAACTAGTGTATATAACAATACACTTTTAGGTAAGATTTTTTTATAACTTTTTAAATAAATCAAGTGATATATCTTAGTTTTAAAAATTTTAATTTAATTTATTTGAATAAGACGAAGGCTATATGAGATCTTTTAGAGATGCAAAATAAATAGAAACATATTTACAATTAAACTCAGGCCACGTATTTAGTTATATTTTCTAGAAAACTAATTTATTTATTTCACTTTTATATATAGACCAAAATAAATCTTACATACAATAATATTTGAATAAAATGAGATTGCTGAATGCATTATTATGAAAATAAATACATAGAAGCAATTAAGTTGGTGCAGGCTGAAAGTTTGAGAGTGGTTTTGCCTTTGTAGAAGTGGTTTATAATAGTGCTCTGTCTCATTATTTTCCTTAAAAATCTTAAGAGAACTTATTGTTTGTTATTTATTGTTATTAAATGCAAAAATATTGACTCTAATCCCTCAAACGACCTCCTCTGTTTTCTATTTGCATGATCTTGCAGCAGGTTTATCATTTACCCACAAGTAAATGCCCATATTTATGCAATTAAATTTAAAGTGTCACAACCATGGTGAGAGGAAATCAATTTGTTTAAGATCTGTCTAAATAAGTTGAGATTAAAAATAGAATGCTATAAGTAACGTTCCTCGAGAAATTAACTCCTCTCCATGCCTGTCAAACATCATGAATTGAAATTTATTGCCAGTTATTTATACTGTCAATAACGTTCCTCAATAAATTAACTCCACTTCGCCTCATTCTTTCTTGGTATTTATCTTGCCTATCTCTCTGCAATCTGATGCACTGTGTTTTTTTGATCTTGTAAAAACAAAATGGGAAACTTTTTTTGAAGCTTGTAAGAAAAATGGGAATCCATTTCCTGCACTGTTCCTACACACAACGAGAAGAAGATGATTCAGTTATTTCACCCAGATGGAACTTTAGAAATTGTTGATAAATCTGTGAAGGCTGGAAAGATTATGGAGAACTTTCCTCAGCATATGGTGTTTCATGCAGATTCATTTTATGTTGGGCAGAAAATACCAGCTCTTTCTTACAAGGAAAAACTGATGGTGGGTCACATGTATTTCCTTCTGCCCAAGCAATCTTTTCAGCCTGTGTTGTCTTTTCAATCACTGGCTCAATTTATAAGCCGTTCTAAATCTAATCCATTTGTTGTGAACGCGTTTGTAATGGAGAAGGTGGGAGGAAGGCTACGGATGAAATTCTGTGCAGAGTTTATTTTGAAGCTCATGAAGGGTGGGAGTTTCACTTCTGTCAAAGAAACATGAGTGTGGTACTCATCCATTACAAACGCAGAGACTATTATAGAGCTGGAAGATGTTAAAAGCCCTTGGATTTGCGTCCACTAATGTTAAAGCACGGGCTGTTTAGCATTTTGGTGTTTTGAGTGGTAATTTATGGCTGTTTGGCACTTTCAATGATTTTGAGTGTTCGCCATGATCAACGCTTTTTGTTAGAGGTTATTCTGATAGGAAGATGTTAAACAGCAAAAGCGTATTAAATGATTGACATTAATGCATGGATTGTTTAACATCTTTTTAGGTGTGTTTTTGAGTGTTAAAAGCTTATACTTTTATTACCACTTCATGTAAATGCACTTGTCCTTTACATAAGGTTATTATAGGGTGCCTTTTAATTATGAATGAGATCTGCAAGTGTGTGCAGGCCACATGTATTGAAATCAAATATTTTCTGTCATGGAGATTTTAAGTGTTGTTTCACGAGACTGTTTTTATTGTAATATCTATAATCTTTTTAGTAGTTTTTGATCCGGATTTAGTAGGATTATATAGAACGACATTTCTTTTCATGTTATGCAATTAACGTATAGCCAGTTATAATACTGAGTAAGTGTCATCTCAATCTTATCAGTAATCTTTTCATTGTTATCTAAGTCTAGGAGAAGAGGGGAACAAATGTGATTTGCATGTCAAGCCAACCAATACATAATTGATTTTTGATTGAATGAAATCCAAAATGCATTGAATTTTATAGACAACTTTGAATAATTTGACAAAAATAACAGATCATTTTCAATATAAAAACATCAACATTTTTTTAATTAAATAAAATTGGAAACATCCTCCCCTCAAAATCCTCAAATTCCTAAAATGTTAGGAAACCCTACAAAGATATAAGGAACCCTCCAAACTCATAACTTCCAAAATGTTGAAATGCTAATAAAATTTAGGGCCATCCACCCTTAACATTGGTTTAATTTTATCCACTTTTTACATAGGTGAAAATGTTGTTCAATATTTGTTTTAAGTTCTATGTGTAGATGTACACAAATAAAATAGACAACAATTCCCTAACAATGTTAGGACACCCCACAAAGATCTAAGCAACCCTCCAAACTCACAAGTCCCAAAAATGTTGAGACCTAATAAAATCTAGGGCCACCACCCTAACACTTTGGTTTAATCTTATCCACATTTTAAATCGGGTGAAAATATTGTTCAGATCTTGGTTTTAAGTTTTATGTGATTAGATGTACACAAATAAAGCGGGCAACAATTTATCGTGTTGATATCAATGGTATTATTAGTAGTCTTGCGTTAACTTTTTAAATTGGCGGGGCATAGTTTAAAGAATTATATGCTTGTATGTTGGACTAATAGCATGCATAATCTATTCGTACAAACTTTTTGGTAGATTTTATATTTAATAGAACCACATTTTGCTAATCTAAGAGGAAAAATAGTTTTTCAATCAAAATTTGATGTTCTTAGTTAAGCCTTTAGTTTCTAAGCTTGTGATCCCGAGGAAAAGCAATAGATTTATAACAAGTGTTGCGAATTTTTAGGAAAAATTAGGAGTCTAGGGATTCCATGTACTTGTAATATTTTACGGAAAGATTTTGGAGAATATTCAATTATATTTTCTACAATGAATATTTGTTTCTTAGAATATAGAAATATGGAACAATATATCCTTCCGAATGTAAAAGGAATGATTTTAAGGAAACACTATGAAGGTAAGTAGATTTGTATGCAGAAAATATTCTTTAGCTAGTGCTTCGTCAATAGGGGCAAAAAAAGGAATGCATAAACAAAAAATTACAGCTCCCCACCCATTGCATTCCCTAGAACTAACCATTTTATGCACCCGTTGCCCCTCCTTTTCTAGAGAAAATTTAATTTCATGCAATCTGCAAAACATGAAACCATTCGCACCTTGAAATTTATTGTAGTTTCCCTCTACATGGAACTTCTACCTAAGAATGTATAAAAGGGCCCACCCCAACAATGTAGTTTAAAGGAACTAATTTATTTATCCATGGTGCATTTCTTAAAAAAAAGCATGGTAATCATTTATTTGGACATTAATAATTGGAAAAGGAATAGATTAAAACAATAGGGGATCACGGTGTTGATTGATTGTTATAATATAGATTGTTAATTTTAGCATTTTTTTCCTGTTTTTGTGTGTTGAAATCTATTTGTTAAGATTATTAAGTAGACATTAATAGTAAAAAAAATCTATTTTTTTGATTGAGATCTATTAAGATTACATAGAATGTTGGCATCTTAGTGCATGTTATGGAATTAATATAATGAGTTATAATGTTGAATAAGCATATATCTAAACTAGAGCTCCTTCACCTAAGCAAACACAACTAACGGGAATCCAATCTGCAAAGTCTATCAAGCATATTTGTTTGAATTTACTTATAAGACATGCTCTAATAGAAATATATAAGCAACCACCATCCTAACCAATTAGATTGCAATCCTTCCAAAAACAAATTCCTCCATTTTCACTCCAATGTATAACCGTGATCTTTTATGTGGAAGACTTTAATAATTTTTTTATGGTGAGTTTTAAAAAACAAAATAATTTAGTATTTTTTCTATACCCCATATATTTCATATTTAAGTAGCCCATAAAAAATTCTCCATGATAAAATTGTTACCTTACTATTAGCAAATATAAAAAATAGGCCACCATTATAGACGAACCTGACTACATAGCAGGAATATCCTATTCAGTTAAATGTTTAAACATTAATACAAGCTAGCTAATTTTCTTTTTTTTTGGTGTTAATACATTTCCAAGTAGATTTTAATGGAACAAATATACTTGATCTGTTTGTTGCTTCAATTATGTAATTTGAACACTTTAGCATTCAAAAGCAAATCATATATCACCAATCTTCAAGACAAATTACCGTAAGATCCTAGTTTTGGAAAAATGATAAATAGTACATACAAGTTAGTCCTATTTAAATATAATGTATCAATATGTTAACAATGTTGCAGTTGGAAAAATATTTTAGAAGTAGTTAGATATAGTTGTAGATGTGGAAAGTGGTTTTTCCTTGATAAATGTATTAAACTAACCACTTCTTTAATTCAGAATAAACAAATAATTTCAAGCCTAGTTCCATAAAGGAGACTATATGGACTGTAAAAACATCTAGAATAACTATTAAAGTATTTGAGAAATTTGGGTTAGGAGCATAAATACACAAAAATTAGTGAATCGGGATGTCCAGGTGGTAAAAAGTACATCTTGATGGAAAGACGTGTGATGCCTAAAGAGATAAGGCCAAAAAAATGTCTTGAATACTATTGTCAAGATGAGAGCGGTTTTGTGTAGATCCATCTTACAAAAAGGGTTTTTATATATAGGGTTGAATAGGATGGGACTCATCTGCGAATTTAATCAATTTTGGCCTAAGCTACATGAGTGGATCTCAAAGAAATGAAACCCAAAATCAAGGGTAAGATTGAACTCTTTCCCTTCTCCAAAACTTATTTCATAGCCATTTTTGAATCATTTTAGAAAAAAAAATTCATTGATAATGTGTATTGGGTTTGGGAGATCAACATGGTCTAATGAACAAACCTTGGTATCCTACTTTTGACCCTCTAAAAGACTCATTTAACACTATTCCTATCTGAGTTAGGGTCCCGAGTATCCCCCTTAACTTTAGTATGAATCTTTTCTCAAAGTCGTTAGAAACAAGTGAGGGCATATGAAAAAGTTGATGATGTAACCACCTAACTATAATATACAAACTACATGAGGATTTTAGTGGATCTTGATATATCTCTTAACTTACACGATAAAATTGTTATCTCAATTTTTCCCCCTGGAAAAATTGATCAAACATGACCTCGCACAAGAAAAATAAAAGGGTCGGCTCTGTCCTGTGAACTTATAATCGATCCCAAATTGAGGGGCAGGGGGGCTCGACTTAAGTAAAGAGCAGGGTCAAAATATGAAGGCAAGCTCGACATGGAAGAACAAGGTCAGTGAGGAGGCCAATGACATCAAAGGAATCTAGAGCACACAAAAGGAAGAAGGTGGGGAAAGACTCAAAGTTTTGGACTTCACCGCATACGAGTTGACTTAGGGCCAAACAATAGACTCATGCAGAAGGTGCCACGCATCATCTTGGCATAATTCCAAAGGTGCATCAAAGCAGAGTCTCCAAATGTGTGCCATCCCGTCACATGTCCATGACCTAGAGGGGGTCTCATCAGCCATTGAAAAGTCTCGGGTTAGGCGAAAGACTCCACGTGTTAGATAGGCGCACCTCAAAGGTGCAAGAGAAATAATGTCCCCAAACAAGCGCAGGCTCACCACATGGTCAAAGTCAACAAAGGGGACAAGCAGGCCCAACTTGGTTAAGTATAAGAGCATCGGTGGAAGCCTCTACATGGATCAACGGTGTAAATTCAAAAGGTAGGACCCAAAAGTCGGTCCCAATAATTGCCAACCGTCCACGTGTAAGAAGTCTAAAAAGGGATAGAGTCGACAGTTGAAAAGTCAAAATGTTGAAGAGGAGTTTGAGCTTTCAAACTTCATGTTTGAAGAAGACATGAACCATGGTGAGCAAGTTTTAGATCGGGAGGACACCATAGAGGAGGTCAAACACATGCGGTAGGACAACAAGGAGGTAGATTATCTATTTGACTTGGAGGATTGTCTTAATGGAGAGGAGACGAAGGAGATCACATCATTTTCTCCTCCATCATCCACCCTACAAGTACATCCCCTTCAAGCTCTTTGGTTTGTGGTGCATCTTGTCCACCCCCTCCTCTTCTCACCTCTCTCCACTTCAGGCGGTCGGATCCGTGATCAGCCACTTCCTTTTCTGGTGTATCACCGCTTAGTGTAGGATCTCTTTCACTCTTTCTCTCTCTCTCCATGTCTCCTTGGAATGGTTAGATTAGGATAGATTAGGTTCTACCTGCACTAGAGTAGTTTGTAGCAGGTAGATTAGGAAGCAGGAACTAGCCTTCTTTGGAGGTCCATTTCAAGTCTGTAGGTCCCACACTTGTGAGATGGTCCAATGTTGTGCAATCAAACCGAATGCCCCATTCAAAATCAGGCCATTAGGTGGTGTTGTTATTTTGCACTAACGGTTTGCACACCCAGGTGGGAGAGGTCTCAAGCACCTTACCACTTCATCTCAACAGGTTGGTGTGTTCCTGTTAAGAGTTAGCCTTTTGAGGCACATGTAAGCACATCGAGGTGACTCCATCTAGTTATGACCCATCTCACGAAGTTGCAAACCTTCTCCCATTCATTTTCATCCATTATTCTTTCCATATCTTTCATTTTCTCCCATCCCATGAGGTTGTGCAATCATGAATTCATTCCCCTCATGGAATTCACACCTATAGTAGTGTAGTCCCCCAATGTACTTCCCAAATCCTCCGGATCAGCATTACGATCAGATTCGAGAACCATTATGCTTACCCATATGAATAGTATAATGACCCAATAAATTCTCACACGAACAATATCAAGAAAGGAATATTCTAAATTCAGAAATGGATTAAAACACAACTCACAACTCCAAGATTAATCACATGAGAGAGAAATCTAAACCATCCAACAAGGAGAAAGTCAAAATACCAGTAAGAACAAAATTACATAAATCAAGGAAAGACCTTATGGGTTAGGAACAAGAAGGTCAAGAGGGTTGATATTTCCTTCATGTGATCCTATGGTTTACGTGATTGGAATCCAATACTCAATCCATCCATCTAAAGAGGTCCAAGAGAAGACAAAACATACTAATTATGATCGTAGGCACGGAACAAAATGACGTTATCCAAATCTCCCAGGGGGAGGCTTCAAAGCAATAATTAGGGTTCGACGCCCTTAAAAGAAAAACAACTATAGTTTCAGTTCTAACCAAGGATTTTTACCACTACCTTCTTATAGGATTTCTTAAACGTAGGACTAGTTAACAAAACAAATCCACTCTTCCAAAGCATACAAATGAGACACAAAAAGGGCCATTATTCTACCAACAAATCTTATCCTAATCGCCAAATTCTCTACATAATATAAGGGAAGGCTAAACCCAAAAGTCGTTAATAATTTTTATATATTTCCGACAATGTCAAAAGTATTAAAATAAAAAAATTGATTTCCTTAACAAGGCCACAAAATGGGACCTTTTAGTAACCAAGTTTGAAGTATAAGTTATTCGAGTTCGAAAACAAAGGGATTCGATACACGGTGGGTAATACACCAACGATGCCCCAAGACTCAAAAGACCTTACCACGAGTACAAGCACAAAATAAGAACCAACGCACAATTCCATCAGGAAGGTTACGCAGTGCAGTCAGACCTAGAAGTTCTATGAGTTCCTTGCCAATGGTATAGAAGATGGAAATTTTACCCGATCCATGCGGGCTTATCAACGAAAAGTATAGAAAATATCAAGCAGATGAATATAATAGCCACCTATTATATTATCACCGTATGTCGATTGTCATCTAACAGAAAATGAGTTCACGAGTCCAATACCATGGATTCACCTACAACTTTTTTGTTCCATTCAATAGTAGTAGCTTGCTTGCGGCCCTTAATAAAAATTGTAGAGATTTCATTCAATTAAACTTACAATGCTTCCCCTTACTTTAATCAAACAAGAGTTTGCACCAGGGAAGTAGGTATAGTAACTCTCTCAACACGTAGAGGCCAAAATTAGAAGTCGGGTTATTCATCCTCTAGAATTGGGTACAAAAGTCAACCTGTACGCTTCTATAGCAAGACCTAATGCCATTTTCTAATCAAACAAAGGTAAGGAATGCCCACAGGCTTAAACAAGTTTTAGAATGCAATGTTACTATTAATGTACCTTTTAGCAAAATAGGAGGGCTCTAAACAGGAAATACGTATTTATTCAACCACGCGAGAGATATGAAGGCTTACCCTTCCATATAGTAAGCCTTGATTATAAATACCATCACAGAGTTCTTTAAAAGAGAGTCATATAAGCAACGAAACCCTATAATGTTTCCTTCCCTATGAACTAGACTGCATTACTCAAAATTGCAGTAACCCTTTTAGACAAGTATGAAATAGAGTAAGCTATAAGAGAGGAAAGAACATTCCAAGCAAAATCAGTGAAATTGGATCGAGATTTAAAGGGACAACCAACACAATCAAGCAGCGATATAAACAACCACGAAAACATTTGTCTAGGCGCCATTCAAGAGGAAAGAAAATTCATTTCAAGATACTGAAAGAAGGTAGAAAACTATTACAAGGAGTAGATTTAACATGCCTGTTTTAAACGCTAAATCTCATGGCCACGCACATGCGAGACCCCTTCTCCCCGCAGTCCCAAAATTATTTCTCCACCAAACTCACGCTTCTCACCCACACGGTGTCCCAAATACCACGCAAAAGAAACAATAACCATTCCGGTAAACTGCATAGACACAGGAAGAAGGAGAAAATTCATTCTAGAGCAGTTAACCCCAATTCCCAGTATGTAAATCCACGAAACAACAACAGAAATTTGGAATAATTAACAGGGTTTTGCATGTCCTTGTAATATGCTTTTACTCTTGAGTCTATAATCTAGAACAAGATCGGAAAGTCTTACGTTCAACTATTGAAACAACTCATGAATTGCTTTCCTATATAAGGCATTGTAAATTAGTTTTTTTAAGCTATTAGGGCCAGCAATGGCTATTACATTAGTTTACCCATCAATTTGTGCGCAAAAGAAAACATTCCAGAAACTAAAATCGAGTTGATTCATGCTTACCATTGGAAGTCTCACACATTAACGCTTGCTTCAATTAACATCACTTTTATCCTCCACGCTAAGCAAAATTTCTTTGAAGCATTTTGTCAAACAGTTTGCGCGTAATCTACTCCAACGACGTGAAGAAAAATTTCCCAACATTGGAAAGCGATATTTGTCAGAGATGATGAAGTAGTTGTAAGAGCTCTTGATATTAAATACCCACTTGCACCTACCTGCCGCTCAAGCCCTAATCCTCCTCAAATTGGTGATACTATCTCAATAGAAAAGCTTGCTCCACATCGATAAATACAATGGTTTTAAAATACGTGGAAGCACGGGTGATGTCCTTACCCTCCGGATGTATCGACCACATTCGGATGAGTTGGGTTGAGTTTGGAGGTCAAGGTGGCCTCCACCGCCTCCTTAGTGATGCCCATCTCTGCTAAATTCGATTTCATGCACTTGTGAATCTCATTCCCAATAGAGATGTCTCCAGATAGATCAAGGGGACTAAATCAGACCCCAATGCCTTTCCACATTTGTCAAAAAGACACTCCCCACGATTTTCCCTTACCCAAAATGACGTTTGCGGGAAATCCTTGTGCAAGTCCTCGCCCCAAGCTGTTGTCACCGATGGTGAAAGATTGGTGACAGCTCCCGGGACCCTCGTTGCCTACGAAGTAGACACAAACACACCCCTCTCCAGCCCCAAAGGCACCCAAACATAATTCCCTCCTTCCAAGGGCCAGGCGTGCAAGAAAAGCAACCTGACAGAAAGGATGTCTATGGCCCCTCTGCCCATGAAACCAGGTCAAAAAGACAGACTGGAATAGGTGCGGCATCCATCCACGCACGCAGGGAAGAGGAGGATTTCCAACAAAAAAACCACAAGAGCCGAAGCAAAACAGTCTGCCACGTTTTCCAGCAAGTTCGAAATGTAAGCAAAATGTGCTTCATGAATATTCTGATAAGAAACAGATCCACGCCTTTGAGATTCTCTTCCATGAGTTACATCGTAAAACAAGTAAGGTGTCGATGAGAATCTCTGCAATAATTTTCTTCAGTCTCCTGGTAACATTCTCACTTTGTCACTTAATCGATTTGATAACAATATCTTGTAGGAGAATCCCGAATTTGAAGATGCGTTGATACTGAACAGAGATAACAACAAGGTTGTGCAGCCCGCTTGGTGGAGGCGCTCACAAAGGCTTCGACTATACCGCAACAAGCTTGCTACCTATCTAATTACTGTGCGGGGCGTTCTGTGGATTTCGACAAGAGCACACGTCGCAGGCAACCAATGAAACGTGGAGGTAACACGCCTACCTCACTAGCTTGAAGCTTCATCAAACAAAAAAGCGCGCACGAGGAGGAACCGGGTTGGAAAAATGCCATGACGAAGGATTTTAATTGGCCTTTCTACCCACGCCTTGAGAAAAATGTCCCTCAACCACTCCCACGCGTAGAATATCCCAAGGAGATCTCACGCGGTTCGAGAGAGGATAAGCGAGATAGTCAACAAGAAGCGGTAAGATTTACAAATCAAAAATAAATGAGTGCGGCCAGCGAGAGGATTTCAACACGCCAAATTTTAATACTCCACCCTCCATGCCAAGAAAGAGACAAGGCTGGCCAGTGACCAAGTAGGTTGGGGGCATTACAAATAGGGTCAAAACCAGTTTGGCCATGGATCTTATCAAGAACAAGGGGACACATATAATGGTGACAATTATGTGGAGAACCACGATCTACTAAAGAAGATTCAAAGAATGGAGGCAAACATGGTGCGATCTAGGACTACAACACAAATGAAGGCATTCGGGATTTCTTGTAGGACACCTTGTCCATAGGCTGGCCCTATGCCAAGACATTACAACCCTTAGGAGAAGGTTGACTTCATGGTTGAAATGTTGCCTCAACTTGCACAGTGGATTGAGGATATTGAGGCATACGAGAAAAGTGCAACACAACCTTGTTAATGGGTAAGTCAGTCACCAGCTCCTTGCCCTTTGTTTTCTTTGTCTTAAGCTTTATCATTTAAGTAGGGTCAAGATTCAAGCCCATTGTTTGCTGCCCCTAGTGTTGATTTCCCTTCCCCATCTTCTAGTCTTCCATCTCATCTTTTTTCCTCTTCCCTTTTCCCTTCCAAATCTAAGTCCCCTCCACAAGATCCAAAGCAATGCCTTCCCCTCCACCAAAAACAAGGAAACAACTAGTGGAGACCCCATCCACCACTCCTCCTACTCTCCCAAGTCCATGTTAGGGAGATACTCCAAAAACTAGTCAAGGAGAACAACAAGAAGAGGAACCCAACAGAGAAGAAATGATAGAAAATATGAAGAGTTGGGCTGCCAGATTTGAGTTTAAAAAGATTCCCTTATTGGTTAAACCTATGGAGGAGGTTGAGGTCAAGCCACAAGTGGTGGAAGCTTTAGCTACAACACAAGCATGGGAAGAAGAAGCTACTCCAAATCCAAAAGAAGAGGAGTACATTCCAGTTCTAGAGGAGAACCATATAGTTTTAGAGGCTCCAAGTGTGGAGAAGGATCTATGGTTGAAGAGGAGTTTGAGCTTTCAAACTTCATGTTTGAAGAAGACGGGAACCATGGTGAGCAAGTTTCAGATCCAAAGGACACCATGGAGGAGGTCGAACACATGTAACGGGACATCAAGGAGGCATATTATCCATGGCTCGACTTAGGAGATCACATCATTTGCTCCTCCATCATCCACCCTCCAAGTACATGATCCATTTACCATGGAGGAGAGCATTCAATTGAAGGAGTCTATGTCTCACAATAGCCCTTTAGAACCAAGGTTAGAAGATATGAATCTTCCATGTTCTTCACAGGGAGAAGGAAGGAAAGAGAAAGAAGATGTCATCATCTCTCTCACACCATCCACCCGGGAAGGTTAGCGGGAAGACTCCATTCTTAGAGTTTAAATACAGTAGTATGGGCACATCTAAAGGACCAGAACTTGCCTTGTCCAGTGCTTGGCTTTATTGGAGCCAAGGGAGAAGCCAAACCATTCATGTCCACTTCAAGGCACGAGGATGAGCTCCAAAGTACCAAGGATCAGTTGTAATGCCTCTTCAATCCAAATGAAGAGAAACTAAAAGAGGCATTTTTCTTGTTTCCAAGTTGACACCTTGATGATATGGGTGGAAGATTGGCCTCTTGTCGGTTTCTCACTCATTGTAACAACCATGTTTAGTGCCAAATCATATACATGGCCACATTTTTGAGAAAGGGAAGCTATTTCTCCCTACCTATGTGAGGCTTTGTTTAAAGCTTTTCTTTGTTAGGATTAGTGTAGGAGTAGGAGTAGATTTTTCTTTCAGTAGAAGAAGTGCTTTTACACACTCTACATATCCCACTTGAGATATGTATGATTTTCTAGTCTTGTACATAGCGTGTTGTTGTGTTTTGTTGCTCCGAGGTTGTATCACCATGCAGTTCAGTATGCGTACAGTCCATTTTAGGAACAGATGAAAGCCTCGGGTCCATAAAACTTTATACTCTCAGAAACCCCATTTCCAAGATTTTCTTATGAAAATTGAGAGTACAGATAGCGAGGCAAACTCGGGGGTTAAACCAAGTGCAAGAAATCGGGAGTCCATTTCAAGAAAGGGGTCAGTACCAGGCTATTATTTGTGACTCCATGCCCAATGGATGTAGCAAGGCTATTGGTCTCTTCATCTAGTAGGAAGATGTCCTGTGAGTCACCAAATTGTTATCTCAAATTTTCCCCGGCAAAATTGATCAAACATGACCTTGCATAAGAAAAAAAAGGGTCGGCTCTGTCCCGTGAACTTATAATTGATCCCAAATCGAGGGCAGGTAGGGCTCGACTTAAGTAAAGAGCAGGGTCAAAATATGAAGGTGATCTCAACATGGAAGAACAAGGTTAGTGAGGAGGCCAACGACGTCAAAGGAATCCAGAGTGCACAAAAGGAAGAAGGCGGGGAAAGACTCAAAGTTTTAGAATTCACCATCTACGAGTTGACTTGGGGCCGAACAACAGACTCATGGAAGGTGCCACGTGTCATCTTGGCACAATTCCAAAAGGTGCATCAAAGCGAGTCTCCAAGCGTGCACCAACCTTGCCATGCATCCATGACCTAGAGGGGTCTCATCAACCATTGAAAAGTTTGGTCGGTGGAAGAATCCATGTGTTCGATAGGCGCACCTCTAAAGGTGCAAGAGAAATAATGTCCCCAAACAGCGCGAGCTCACCGAGTGGTTAGAGTTAACAAAGGGGACAGTGAGCCCAAATTAATTGAGTATAAGAGCATAAGCGGAAGCCTCCACATGGCTCAACGGTGTAAATTCAAAAGGTGCGGCCCAAAAGTGAGTCCTAAATAAGTGCCAACCCTCTATGTGTACAGTGCAAGAAATGGGGCGAGTCGGCAGTTGAAAAGTCAAAATGGGGAAGAGCTAGCTGAAAGTGCCACGTGTTAACTTGACGTAACTTCAAAGGGAAAAATCAGGGAGTAGTTTCCAAATGAGCGCGAATCCTCCACATGTCTCGGAGTCGGGCATAGTGTCTCGCCAACGGGATGTACTTAAGAAAAATAAAAAGGAAACCGAGGAGCCCATGAAAGCTGCCATGTGTCGATCTGATGTGATTTCAAGAGTGAAAGGAAGGAGACGAATCTTTAAGATGTGTGACGCTACTACGTGGACCTGGTATGGACAGACTCTTTTAAATATTGTGTGCCCGCGACCCTAATCATCAAACGGCCATATCTTTTGACTGGAAACTTGGATTTTGGAAAAAGGATACTTTTTGGAAAGGCCTCGACACTCTCTATGCCATGGAAGCATAAAATATTATTTTAGTGGGCTTTGACGGTGAAAAAAGTAAAACCTCTTCATTCCATTAATATACGATCTGATTGCTTCAACAACTGGATCAGATTTGATTTGATCTGCCAGTTCTTCCTTCTTCAACATGCCAAACAGACATAGAGCAGCAGACTTGATAGATTGTAGGTGGATTTGCAAGGGGCATTGATGGTTGGTGGTTGAGATTTCAGAGAAAGATTTAATGCATCACAAGGGTGGTTGGAGCAGAGTTCGATTTTCCCTCTCTCTTTCTCTCTTGTTCTTCTATATATTGTAAAGGAGGGGCATATTCAAATGGTTGGTCATTGTTTCTCCTTTGTCCCCTCTCTCTTTCTTCTTTAGGGTAGAATGTGGAGTCTAAGCCTCCTCTCATGGCTCTGTAATGGAATTTTCTTTCCTCTTTGCCCACTAATGATGTATTGTGTGAATTTTTGGAGAAATAAAATCTATTTCGTGATGCATCTGTCCATCGTTTGTTTTTTTATGCTGTTCTGCCTCTCTCATCATTACAGGGTATACTATGCATACTCTGATGTTTATTGTAGTTTATGGGAGTTACGCTTAATGGGTCTTGAAGTGGTGTCTGTGTGACATTTATCTTTGGTCTGTGGTGCATCTTTTCCACCCCCTCCTTTTCTCACCTCTCTCCACTTTAGGTAGTTGGATCCGTGATCAGCCACTTCCTTTTCTGGTGTATCACTACTTAGTGTAGGATTTCTTTCACTCTTTCTCTCTCTCCCTATCTCCTTGGAATGGTTAGATTAGGATAGATTAGGTTCTGCTGCCTTTGGAGTAGTTTGTGGTAGGTAGATTAGGAAGCAGGAACCAACCTTCTCTGGAGGTCCATCTCAAGTCCGCAAGTCCCACAACTCGAGAGATGGTCCAATGTTATGCAATCACAACTGAATAACCCATTCCAAACTCATGTCATTTGGGGATCTATGATTTTGCACTAACAAAAATCAATTTGTGAATTGGAGATAGGATATGGATTGAATGTATTAACTATGAAAAAGATGACCTTTCTTTATCATAGATGTTTTGAAACAAGACACTTCACAATAGATTGTGGGCATTTTAAGAGAAAAAATGGGGCTTCTCTAGTTTTTGGAAGGACTATCTCCCTTCTAACTTTATTTGTTAATGCCTCATCTAACCATGCTAGTGATCATTCTTCCGATACCCCCTTGAGGTTAGATTCTATTGAGATTACCATTTAGGAGAATATCATGGTTTTGGATTATGTGACTTAAAATACACAAAACTCTTTTGGGATAAATAGGGAGAGGAAACCACCCTTCACCTGTTGGGACTCATTTTTGACCTATTTCCTCTCTTGAGGTTCCTCCTCGTGTGGTCCTATAAATGATGCTAAGTTTAATAAGGAGGAGTGGACGTTGGTCCAAAATAAGAAAAGGGCCTTTATTAAGTAGAAATCAACCTCTTCTCACATGGCACTCAAGTATCAATCTTCCACTTTACATTGAATGTTGTTAGTTTTGTTTAGAGATGCATTGTGTTGTATTACAACATGTTTTATTACGTTTATTTTTTCTTAAGCCTGTCTTATCTTACATGTTGTGCTTTTTGTTCTGGTAGGATCTCGGTAGAAAAACATTTATCCTTAATAAAAAATATGATCGTATGAATGTGATTTTGTGTACTAATTTTCAAAATACCACTCAATTTATTTTATTTTCTTTACAATACTATGACCTTTAGGGGGTGTGGGCTTGGATTGTGTGTGTAAGTAACTTTTCATTCTTCTCACCCATCAATTTATGGTGCATTGGGGTTGAGTTTTGACTTGTGAGGTGGATTTGAGGATGAGTGATGTGGCATCCTACATGGAGCCACCTCACCCTCCCTCTCTCCTTTTCTATTTATTCAAGTTTGTTTTCTTGTTTAAGGGTTACTTCATTCTTTTATGCTCTTGCATTTTGGGGAGTTAGAGGATTTTGGAGTGATTTTGGTCTTGGTTGGAGCTTGTTGGTGATTGCTTGGTTGAAGAATCTTGAAAAATGTATCTTGGAACAAGATCTACTATGGAAAGGTAGGAGCTTTACTCTTTCTTATGTTATTCCTTTATTTTGTGTTTGTGTGCTTGTTTTTTTTTTTAGTGTTTGGAATGCTTGTTGGGTGCTTAGTAGATTGCGTAAGTGTGGTGTAGGAGGGAGGGGACTATGGGGAGAATTCATGTAGGGAGGCATAAGATTTTATTTTATGTTTTGGAGGGAGTTTGGGTTGGGTGCCCCACCTTGGACAAGGAATGTTTGTATTTCTTACTTGTTTCTTTTATGAGGGAGGCATAAGAGTATGTGGGAGGCATAAGAGGTACTTGAGGGAGGCATAAGAGTGTGTAGGGGTTTTGAGATATGTATTGGAGGTTTTTAAGGTGGGCACCCATGTCCCATTGGGAGGCATAAGTGACCTCCCCATAGGTTCTTGCTCCTTTGGCTTTTCATTTAGAAGCCTTGTATATTTTTTTGTTTTCCTTCTTGTGTTGTAGTTGAGTTGAATGTGCTTGGAATGGTTGTGAAATATTTTGTTTTGTGTTGTGAAAGATTGTTTGTTGCCATGTGTTGGATTCACCATTCATTGCAGATGTTTAGGGCTCGGGGGCCAATGAGAAAGATGGCTTCTCCTCCTCATTGAATATTTGGTTGGGTGGAGAGTGTTCCCTCTCCCCCCTTTTTTTGTGATCAAATGAAGCATGATGGAGCTCTCTTGTTGGTGATGTGAAGCTTAGAGCTTTGTTGGAGTCCTTAAGAACTTTCCCTTGTGACAAAACCTTCTTATTGTTATTTCCACTTAAGGTGGAGGAACTTATAATATTGTAGTTCATCTTAGTTTCATTCTTGTAAAGCTTTCCCGTTTAAGTGGAAGACATTGTATAAATCTTGTGAAGGAAATTTGCATTCAAGTTGTATTTGAAGTTATTAAAGTTGTCTTGTATGTTGAAAGAAACAAAAAAAAATCAAAGAGATAAAGAAAGATTGTAGTAGTAAGGTTAGTCTTGTGAAATAGAAATGAAAGCTTATTCTCTTTGTTGAAGTTTTAAATATTGTGAAGAGAAAAGAAAGGATCTAGGAATTGTAAAAATGAGAATGATGTATGCATAAAACTTGAATGTATAACAAAGTTGTTATAGTTATTTTGAATATAAAATTGTAGTGAAAATGAAAGGGACAAAATTTTGAGGTATATTATTATTTGGGATTGTTATTTTTGTAGTAAGAAAATAACAATGATAGAAGTAGATATAAATCCTTTTACTCTTGGAATTGAAAGAAAACTAGTTGAACAAATGGAATAGATATTTTAGTTGTGATTACTTCTATTAGATTTAAAATGATTTAAATGAATAGTTTCAACTAGTGAATGAATATATGGAAATAAAACTTTCAACTAGAAACTTTAGGTGTATAAAATGAAGCTCAAAATGAATCTTAGGAAACTTTAGTAACTTTTGTTTTTGAGAAAACTAAGAATTTTAGGTTTCTTTTTCTATGAAACAAAAGCCACTTGCCGCCCTAATCAACTGCGGTCTCATAACCTGCCACTCAAGAAAGGTGGTGGTCTCAGAACCACTACTTTGTAAGGTAGTGGTTCATTGTGTCACCCGAGGTAGGGTGACGGTCCTAGGATTGCTGACCTACTGCAGGCGGTGGTTCTGTCACTTACGACAAAACTTCTCGGATCCACGCCTATGTAATTTTTAACTTGTATATACTAAATTTTAAGTTTGTAAATTTACCTAAGAAACTACCAGCAATCAAATAATGCTCAAATCTTGTTGTATAAAGCAATTAAACCTACAAATGGTAGATTAAAAACATTCTTTCTCATTATATTTATGGGGTAGGGTTTTCCCAAATAGAGAACCCCAAATACACATAGTTTTGAAATAAAACTAGATTGGTAAAGGAAACCCCTCCCAATCCTTGAATGAAAGACATAACAATGATAAAACTACAAACTAAACTAATCTAAGCTTGATCTCCTTGTAGACTCCTCCATAGTTCTTCCTCTCTTGCTCCCATGGCTTCCTTCTCTCCAACCTGCAATTTTAACAAAAGAAAATAGACCAAATGAGGAGAATAGGGTAAGAAGAGGTTTTAATAAGAATGCTTAAGGATTTTTAGGGTTAGTTTGGAACCCTAGGATCTAGTGGTCATAATTGATTTTATCTAAGGGTGAGGATCAACCCTACTTTTGTTTGGTAGGAATATAATTTTAAATGTTTAAATTAAATCCTTAAGGGTGTGTGTAGATGGGTGAATGGGGACATTTGATTCCTTGGGGTGCAAAGTCCTTATTAGTTCCTAATATGTCTTAGAAATTTAATAAAAAGACTTCAAGATATTAGGGTAATGAAACTAGATTAAGTAAACATGAAGTTAACCATATTAGGTTTTAGCATTAACTAAAGAAGAGAAAAATTGACCAAGTAAATTAAACTATGGCTCCTTCTAGTTGACTTTTAATTAATCGACCTTAGAGGTAAAGTAATTTTAATATTTAATCATTTAACTAGACTGGACTAGCAATCACAAAGTTGAGTTTAGTGGTGCAAGTTAATTTAATGTACCCTAGGGTTAACACCCTTGTAACCTTTAAATTAAATAATAATAATGATAACAATAATATTTAGTTACGGTTTCAAGTGATAAGTGTTAGGTTTTATCGTGTTCCTAAAACATTATTTTTGTGTGTTACACTTGGTATCAGAGCCATGGGTTCAAAGCTTGGACCCTTGGGCACACTAGAAAACATGAGACATGAAATTTTAACCTCGCACAAAATTTTTTTTTTTCTCTTAAATCTAAAAAACTACAATCTTTGTATGATAATTGTATAATTTAGAAAACATAGAAAACCTAAAAAAAAGACCTAAAATGATGAACTAACTCTCACCTTGGTCTGTGTAGAGGCGTGGACCAGACGAGGGGGTCCTTTCACATAGACCTAGATATACCACCTCCAGAGTAGGCTGTAGCAACCATTCTACCTCATATTTTATAAAACATCAATGCCGCTATACACTGGAGGGTCCTTAGGAGGATGACTTGCTAGACATGATATGGAGCCATCGGTGGAGGCTCATGCATCTCCTCGACACATCGAGGAGTATAGGGTAGATAACTTCGTGGAGTCGGCTAGGGTAGAGTCACCATAGAGGGGACATGGAGACATGATTTCAAGACATAGGGACAGATCTCGAGCCCTAGATAGAGGGAGGAGCATGTAGAGAGACCTAGGGGTCATCAGTCATCAACGGAAAACCATATTAGGGAGATCCTAAAGCTACGACCATCTCACTATTCGAGATACATACGGGTAGTTTTTAGGCAGAGGCCTACTTTGGTGAGCTTGAGTGGATGCTTCATCTACTTTGCCCTTGTACTAGCAACATAAAATCTCGTGATGCGATCCATCTTCTGAGGGATGGAGCAGAGTCCCAGTCGATGACCAAGAGCAAAAGCTCCATGTTGACTCGAGAGACAGGTTACTATGAGCTATTTGAGGAGTGTTTCAGGAGTAGGTATTTACCCAGAGGTTTATTCAAGAACTCGGATATAGATGAGTTTCATGACCTCCGTCAGAATCTATGACCGTAGCTGAGTATGAGAGTTGATTTCTTGACCTACTCCAGTATGTCGACTATATGCAAGATAACCGGTATGCATTTCACAGGTTCATCAAGGGCCTGAATTTGGATTTGGGTGGCATAGTGCGCATTCACTGCCCACAAACATTAGCAGAGGCCGTGGAGAAGGCCTATATTACAAAGGAGACATGGGGAAGACACTAGGGTTAGATATAGAGTTTGGAGCTGCATCCAAATAGATGCGGAAAGTAGATCAAGGGGTCAGTTCCTCCTCCATGTGGTGGATAGGGTTTAGGATAGTCTTTATTTAGGCCACCACAGTAGCCACCTTAAGTAGCAGCAGGAACTTGCCCACCTTACCATTGTCCTCGGAGATTTGGCCTTGCACAGGGGATGAAGTATGGGGCCTCCTCCTAGGGGACCCATCAGGACACAAGGTACATTGAGAGATCAATCGGCAGGAGCTTGTCAGTAGAGACCTTAGCAGTCCATAGCCAAGTCATCAAGATCCATAGTTCAGACCTTTAGAGTATCGGATGGAGCTACATCTCACTAGAGAGGACCAGGCAATTGCTATGGTTGTGGCGTTGCTAGACATCATTAGAGAGAGTGCCCACAGAACCCTAGTAACAAGGGTAAGATGTAAATCTCAGAGCCTATTGTTGGAGATATGGGATGGAGCCATCGGATATACGCAGTGGTCAAGAACCACTAGGCTGAGCACCAGAGTACCATGATAGAGATGACAGGTAGTATTGGTGGTATTTTTGCCTCTATATTGTTTGATTCTGTTCCTCTGATTCTTTTATTACACCATCCTTAGTAGAGTTGCAGTTGCGTGTGTGGTGGCGATTAGGTAGGGCCATAGTTGGGACGTTGAGATGGCTTTGGAGAAATTTTTTTTAAAATCCTTAGTTAAGGAGTGTGTAGTGGATTTGGGACCCTTTACCACTACCTCGGATCTTCGAATCCTTCCATTGGGTTCATATGGAGTCATCTTGGGCATGGACTAGTTGTCTTCACACAGGGCCTAGAGTGGACTGTTACCATAAGACTATTACTTGTACAAATGATCTAGGAGTGAGTAAGTGATAGCAGGAGTTAGGAGGCTCGTTTCCATTTGCACCATATTTTCTATGCAAATTAAGCGGTGTGTGTGGCAGGTTGCTAGATGTATGCTGTTACGATTAGTGATAGATCTTGGGATGAGTCTAGTGGACCATCCCTTGATGACCATCACATCTTGAGAGATTTTGTTGATGTTTTCCTAGGGAGCTACTGGGTTACCTCCCCCACGTGAGATAGATTTTCACATAGATCTGGTTTCGGGAGCGTGAGCCTATCTCACGAGCACCTTATCGATGACTACCCCTGAGCTCTGTGAGCTCAAGTTGCAGCTTGAGGGCCTTATGGAGAAAGGCCTAATCCATCCTAGTGTATCCCTTTGGGGTGTACAAGTGATTTTTGTGAAGAATAATGACGGATCTCTACGGTTGTGTATTATTACGCCGGCTGAAAAAAAGTAACGATCAAGAATCGTTATCCCCTTCCACATTGATGATTTATTTGATCAGATGAAGGGGGCTATAGTTTTCTCCAAGATAGATCTTAAGTCAGGGTATCATCAGCTGAGGATCACGAAGGAAGATATTCATAAGACCGCCTTCCGTATGATATATGGCCACTACGAGTTCACAGTGGTACCTTTTGGTCTGACGAATGCCCCACAGTGTTTATGAGCTTGATGAATGGGGTATTCAGGAATTTTCTGGATCACTTCATGCTCATTTTCCTTAATGAAATTATGATTTACTCACGTACACATGAGGAGAATGAGGAGCACCTTCGCCAGGTTCTTCAGTATCTTCGTGAGCAATATCTTTATGGGAAACTAGAGAAGTGTGCATTCTTTTAGACAGAGGTGTAGTATTTGGGTCACATAATTTATAGGGGAAGGTATCATAGTCAATCCTTCCAAGATTCGAGCTATCATGGATTGGCCAACACCCACTAGTGTGACTAAGGTGTGCAACTTTATGGGTTTGGCAGGATATTACAGGAGATTTGTTCAGGACTTTTCTCAGATTGTGCACCCCATCACTTCCCTTCAAATGGAAAGGAAGAAAGTTTTTGGTCATATAGATGTGAGTAGGCCTTCGGATGGTGAAGGAATGCCTCATGTCGTGCTATTCTTGCGGTGCCAGATCCTCGGGCAAGTTCTTCATTTTGTACGAGATGCTTCTTTGGTAGGAATTGGAGGTGTGTTGATGTAGGAGGGCAGAGTAGTTGCGTTTGAGTCTCAAAACTCAAGGATTATGAGATCAATTATCGACTCATGATCTTGAGCTTGCAGCAGATTATGCATGCCTTAGTGCGGTGGAGACACTTCCTTCTTGGCCAGAGATTTACACTCAGGACTGATCACTTGAGTCTTTACCACCTCTTCACGCAACCCAATCTCAACGCTCGTTAGTCGGTGTTGGATGGAGTTTCTTTGTGAGTACGATATGGAGATAGAGCATGTGAAAGGGAAGGATAACATGGTTGTAGATGCCTTGAGTAGACAGAGACATGTGGTTATGGCTACTTCAGTGGGTATAGATTTGTGGAGCAGGATTTTGCAAAAAGCACTTCCTCATGATAGTTTCTACCTTGTAGCAGAGAAAGATTGAGTCTCAGAGACCCCTTGAGGGGAGATTTGATGGATTTTCATTAGAGGAAGATGGTCTTCTCAGACACAGAGGTCGGATATATGTTCCTAGAGATGGAGGCTTGAGATAAGAAATTTTGATAGAGGCTCATCGTGCACCTTATTCAGCCCATCCCGGGTGAAGAAGATGCATGCCACTTTGAGACATTTGTACCATTAGAGGGGACTTCAGAGAGACATGGCTCAGCCATGTCACGTTTTTTAGTGTTAGAGGGTGAAGGCCAGCATCAACATCTAATTGGCCTTCTTTTCCTCACACTTATACCGGAGTGGAAATGGGACACCATTTCCATGGACTTCATAGTTGGGTTACCAACGTCGAGATACCACCATGATGCCATCATGGTCATGGTGGATAAATTGATGAAAGTGGCTCATTTTTCTCTAGGTGAAGACCACCTACATAGCTAGTGTAGTGGCACAGGTATATCTTGATGAGATTGTCATATTACATGGATTCCTGGAAGATCATTTACAACTATGATCCTTTATACACTTCCCACTTCTAGACCACCATGCAACATGCTCTCGGGATGAGGATCAATTTCAGCATAGCATATCACCCTGAGATGATGGAAAACTAAGCGGGTGAATCAGATCTTAGAGGACATGCTTAGGATGTACATTATGGATCATCAGTCGAGATGGGAGGAGTATTTGTACTTGGTGGAGTTTTCCTACAATAATAGTTTCTAGAGTTTCGATAGGCATGGCTCCTTTTTAGGAATTATATGGCAGGAGTGCAGGACACCTCTTAGTTAGGACAGGTTAGAGGACAGGGTTTCTCTTGGGCCAGCCTTATTGGGAGATGGAGTAGTATGTTGTCTTGATGAGGAAGAGATTGTAGGAGGTGTAGGACAAGTAGAAGAAGTATGCAGATCAACATAGGATAGATCATAGTTTTGAGGTGGGCACGAAGTTGTTTCTTCGTGTCAGAGCCACATAAGAGCTCTATCCATTATGGAAAAGGTTCTAATATTTCTCCTAAGTTTGTGGGTCCCTTTGAGATCTTGGAGTGTATCGGTCCCTTGGCCTATCATCTAGTGTTGCCACCTAGCTTGTCTCACGTCCATGATGTGTTTCATGTTTATGTGCTTAGGAGATATATTTCTAATCCTTCTCACATATTAGATTGGACCGCATTGCAGTCTAGGATCAAGGCGAAGTGATGGTGGATCCCATCTGCATTATAAAGCACGGACCACAGGCCTTCTGAGGCATAGAGATTGACCAGGTTCGGGTCCAGTGGGACAGGTATGACGAGACTACTGCTACATGGGAGGATGCTACATTACTACAAGTTTAGTTTCCACACCTATTCTATTGACTTCCAGGAGGAATTTGAGTCTAAGAGGAGGGGAATATAGTGCCCACTTCCCTTCGAAACCTTTTTGTTATTGATTTCAATATTGTTGACTATACTTATGGATATTATTGTAGCTTTTGATTTAGCATGATGTTAGATGTGAGAGATACTTTGGATTGTTGTTGATTTTGATTCATATATGATGCATTTGAATTATTAGAGACATTTTATATTGATGTTGATATGTTTGTTGACATGGTTATATATATATCACACATAAGTAGACCTTGATAATTGAACTAATTTTGTGATCTATTTGATATCATGATGAAATGTAGAATTGAGGTGTTGTTAGAAATTGTAAATGATATCGTAATTTCCTAGATGATGATTTGATGCATATATAGATGATTATGGATATATAATGCATATTTTATATTGATGTTTTAATGTGGCCATGAGGTGAAGGAGGTATTATGTGTTTTGCAGGTAAATATATTCACAACAAACAACGGGGATTGGAGACCAACCACATTGGAATGCTAAGTGAATTCAACAAGGGTCACCATGACAACATGTATTTGTGTGTGTGTTTGAATTATTGTTAGGGGGAAATTGTGACCAAGGGGCTATGTGTTGTCTTTTATTTAGTTTCCTTTATTGATGTTAGTATGTGATTTTTAGTGATGTAATTTATTGTATTAATTATTTAGATTTTGGTGTATATTCCCTTTTATCTTTAGTGAGTTTTAGTGTCTCATTTAAGTTAATTAATCTTGTTCTAAACTAATCATGGATGGGACAAAAATTTTCATTTATTAGACTAGATGGCTCTTGGATTTTGTGTTGTAAGTTGAGTGTTTGGGATCTTGAGTGTTGTACACTCTACCCCTTCATGGAAATTCGAATTTGGCCTTAAGGGCCAATTTTGAGGCTTGTGGGACAAGTTAAACTTGTCTCACACCTCTTAAATTCTATGCCAACCCTACCTATGGATTGGGGGGCAAAAATAGACCCCATTAAGTGTTTTGTAAGTCAAAAAGTAACATTTATTGCACTTTTTCTTACGTTTTGGTTCTTTAAGTTTGTCCTTAGGGGTATGGGCTTGGCTTGTGTGTGTAAGTAACTTGTCATACCTCTCACCCATCAATTTATGGTACAAACTGGGGTTGAGGTTTAACTTGTGAGGTGGAGTTGAGGATGAGTGATGTGGCATCCTACATGGAGCCACCTAATCCTACCCTCTCCCTTTTCTATTTATTCAAGTTCTTTTTCTTGTTTGGGGGTTACTTCATTCTTTTGTGCTCTTGCATTTTGGGAGTTAGAGGATTTTGGAGTGCTTGTGGTCTTGGTTGGAGCTTGTTGGTGATTTATTGGGTTGAATAAGCTTAGAAAATGCAGACTCTTGGAACAAACTCTACTATGGAAAGGTAGGATCTTTACTCTTTCTTATGTTATTCCTTTATTTTTTGTTTGTGAGCTTATTTTTTGAGTGTTTGGGATGTTTGTTGGGTGCTTGCAGTAGATTTCCTAAGTGTGGTGTAGGAGGGAACTATGGAGAGAATTATTATAGGGAGGCATAAGAGTTTATATTATTCTTTGGAGGAGTTTGGGTTGGGTGCCCCACCTTGGACAAGGAATGCTTGTATTTCTTAGTTGTTTGTTTTATGAGGAGGCTTAAGAATATGTGGGAGGCATAAGGGGTACTTGAGGGAGGCATACAAGTGTGTAGGGGTTTTGAGATATGTATTGGAGGTTTTTAATGTGGGCACCCATGTCCTATTGGGAGGCATAGATGGGTGAGTGCAACAAGTTGGGGGACAATTAAGTGGACATCAAATCCCGAATTTTACGAACTGCGATCGTGGTTTATAAACCACGATTGCGGTATTAAAACATTTTACATTTTGATCGCGGTCTTTTTCCAGGCTTGGGAAATTCTGAACCTAAAAGTGCACTCGCACTTTATAAACAACGCTAAGTGCTTTTTTAAAATGCACTCGCACTTTATAAAGCGCACTCGCACTTTTCAAACCGTGCTTGTGCTTTTCAAATCTGCAATCGTTACTTTGTAAAAAATCTCGATCATGGTTCTCTGATACCAAAAAACATCTGTGGACCTCGTTTTTCCCACCATTTTAATACCTTTGCATGATCATGTTTCTTCTTTGTATCATCAAATCTGACCCTCAAGGTTTGGGAAATCTTTGTTTTTCCCCAACCAAAGCTATGGAAGGTCATTATGAAGTGTAAAAGGTCAAAAAACCTCAAATTTGCTCTTCCAAAGACTTGAACCATGCTAAAAAACTGAAAAAATTTCACAAAAATTGTGCCATCGCATAGGGAGATTGTTAACTTCGTAGAAATATTGATTTTTTTAAAGTGAATAGAATAAGAGTAAATATCATTTTATATTTTTTTACTAACAATAGGTCATGTAAGACATTTTTTTCTGTGAATGTTCATGTCTACATTTAAGACTATAAATTTTGTTTCTCTTATCAAAATGTGATGAAACTTATACCATCCCAAGTGTGGACAAATTCTATACACGTTAAAAAAAAATTTGATTTGATATTTTTGATATAGTTATGGGGGCAAATGGAAAGCGCTTCGTTTTCTAAATATTTTGGACCACTTTCATGGAAAAAATCATTTAAAAAATATTTCTCAAAAAATACAAAATAAAATCCATCCCAAGATAGAAAACTATATCTAACGTTTCACTAAAGGAAAAAAAAAACAAGATTTGGTCATCAAAACATGGAAAGACGGACTATAATCTTATAAGATTTTAAAAAAAAAAAAAACCAAGTCATATAATTTTAAGTGTTTAACATAGCTAAACTTGTCCTTTTTTTTTTAAATTTAGTATTTTAGAAACTAGATTCTGAATTCTACGATTCATATTTATATAATTTTTCTAATTTTGAGTGCGCGTATTGCTAATAATCCATACAAGTTGAGATTTCACTATTTTTTGGAATATTCCTGCAGATGACCCCATATTTGTCCATCAACTTCTGCACTTACCCAGTGTCCTCCCCATAGGTTCTTGCTCCTTTAGATTTTCATTTAGAATCCTTGTATATATATATATTTTCCTTCTTGTGTTGTAGTTGTGTTAAATGTGCTTGGAATGGTTGTGAAATACTTGGTTTTGTGTTGTGGAAGCTTGTTTGTTGCCATGTGTTGGATCCACCTTTCATTGCAATGTAGTTAGGGCTCGGGGGCCAATGAGGAGGATGGCTTCTCCTCCTCATTGGATATTTGGTTGGGTGGAGAGTGTTCCCTCTCCCCCCTTTTGTTGTGATTAAATGAAGCATGATGGAGCTCTCTTGTTGGTGATGTGAAGCTTGGAGCTTTGTTGGAGTCCTTAAGAAATTTCCCTTGTGATAAAACCTTCTTATTGTTATTCCCACTTAAGGTGGAGGAACTTGTAATATTATAGCTCATCTTAGTTTCATTCTTGTAAATCTTTCCCACTTTAAGTGGAAGACATTTTATAAATCATTTGAAGGAAAGTTGCTTTCAAGTTGTATTTGAAGTTATTAAAGTTGTCTTGTATGTTGAAAGAAACAAAAAAACAAAGAGAAAAGAAAGATTGTAGAGTAAGGTTAGTCTTGTGAAATAGAAATGAAAGTTTATTCTCTTTGTTTGAAGTTTTAAATATTGTGAAGAGAAAAGAAAGGATCTAGGAATTGTAAAAATGAGAATGATGTATGCATAGCAAACTTGAATGTATAACAAAGTTGTTATAGTTATTTTGAATATAAAATTGTAGTGAAAATGAAAGAGACAAAAAATTTGAGGTATATTGTTATTTGGGAATGTTGTTTTTGTAGTAAGAAAATAACAATGTTAGAAGTAGATATAAATCCTTTTACTCTTGGAATTGAAGAAAATTAGTTGAACAAATGGAATAGATCTTGTAGTTGTCATTGCTTCTATTGGATTTGAAATGCTTTAAATGAATAGTTTCAACTAGTGAATGAATAAATGGAACTAAATATTACAACTAGAAACTTTAGGCATATTAAATTAAGCTCAAAATGAATTTTAGGACACTTTAGTAACTTTTATTTTTGAGAAAACTTCAGAATTTTAGGTTTTGTTTCTAAAGCAGGACCGCCTCCATGTGCAGAGTGGCGGTCTTGGCGGTGGTCAACCACCACTCCATAAGGCGGCGGTTCATGGTTTGTCACCCAGGTAGCGAGGCGGTCCCATGATCGCACTGACTTGCAGGCGGCGGTTGTCATCATTATGATAGAACTTCTCGGATTCGTGCCTGTGTAATTTTTAACTTGTATATACTAAAATTTAAGTTTGTAAATTTACCTAAGAAACTACCAGAAATCAAATGATGCTCAAATCTTGTTGTATAAAGCAATTAAACCTACAAATGGTAGATTAAAAACATTCTTTCTCATTATATTTTGGGGTAGGGTTTGCCCAAATAGAGAACCCAAATACACATAGTTTTAAAATAAAACCATATTGGTAAAGGAAACTCCTCCCAATCCTTGAATGAAAGACATAACAATGATAAAAATACCAACTAAACTAATCTAAGCTTGATCTCCTTGTAGAATTCTCCATAGTTCTTCATCTCTTGCTCACATGGCTTCCTTCTCTCCAAATTGCAATTTTAACAAAAGAAAATAGACCAAATGAGGAGAATAGGGTAAGAAGAGGTTTTAATAAGAATTCTTAAGGATTTTTAGGGTTAGTTTGGAACCCTAGGATCTAGTGGTCATAATTGATTTGATCTAAGGGTGGAGGATCAACCCTACTTTTGTTTGGTAGGAATATAATTTTAAATGTTTAAATTAAATCCTTAAGGGTATGTGTAGATGGGTGAATGGGGCCATTTAATTGCCTTGGGGTGCAAAGTCCTTATTAGTTCTTAGTATGTCTTAGGAATTTAATAAAAATAATTCAAGCTATTAGGATAATGAAACTAAATTAATTAAGCATGAGGTTAACCATATTAGGATTGAACAGTTAACTAAAGAAGAGAAAACAATTAACCAAGTAAATTAAACTATGGCTCCTTCCTAGTTGACTTTTAATTAATCAACCTTAGAGGTAAAGTAATTTTAATTTTTAATCATTTAACTAGACCTGGCCTAGCAATCGTAAAGTTGAGTTTAGTGGTGTAAGTTAATTTAATGTACCCTAGGGGTTAACACCCTTGTAACCTTTCAACTTAAAAAAATAGCCACAATTTTCGGGATAAGTGTTAGGTTTAATCGTGTTCCTAGAACGTCATTTTTGTGGGTGTTACATGCCTACTACATATAGATGAATACTACAACAATTGGAAAACGAGAAGCCTAAACACTCATTAGAATTAAAAGCGAGAACTATTGATTTCAAGTATGATGTAGGTGATTATTGGAAGTGTAATTCATTGGTAAAAACCTAACATTCATTGAAATTGAAAGTGTGAGTAGTTGTACTTATGTATGTAGGTAAGCATGTGAAATAGATATACATTATTAAAAATTATAGACCTAAAACATATATGCATAATCGTTTTACTTTTAGTTCTATGGTGTGATTTTCCTCATCTTTATAAGGAAGAAATGCTGGACATATCTTGTTAGTATGTTATTGTATATGTTGTGATGAGGTGTAATAACAACTCATATTCTTATTGCTTGTTGTAATAGTTAATTGGATAAAATAAAGCGTGAGAGAGACTCTTTGGGTATGTTACTGAATCTATAGTTATAATGTACCATCTTATGAAAATATTAGGTATGAGTTGATACGGTTTTCTCTTTTGTACGTATTTAGAAGAGATCATTACATTAAATATGTACACTTCTCTCTTTGTATCTCAACTTTATAGTGTGTTATCATTTGAATGTTCATGTATTTATTTTTTGTAATCTAAACCAAATTATTGAGCTACACTAATCTATAAAACTCAAAAATGTTTTTAGAAAAAAATGGTCTCATAAGGGACATTATCCTATAACAATTGAATATATGTTAAATGTAAATTTAATGTACATGGCCATTCTTTTATATACATATTTTATAACAAAATTACACTTACTCTTCATATCTCATTGCCTATTAATATAAATTACACCCATATTTTAAAATATTTATCATAAATTATAAATTTAATTATATAATAAACAAGATGCAATTAAATATAACTATTGTTTTGGGTTTTATTTTCATTCTTTTATTATTTCAAAATTTAATCTTTGATGCATTATTGTACATTAAAATACATTTTTAAATTAAATAAACCCACCATGTCAATTCATTGAGGAAAAATTCACGAAGACATGCCATGGGTGAGTAATTTAGTTTTTCCGCCTTATAACCCATTCCTTTATCTTCATTTTTAAATTAAAATTTATAAAAGGTTTTGAATTTATAATTTAATTATTAGTGGATAGCTAATTACATGATTTATTTAAATCTTGCAGAGATAAACATGATGAAGAATAACAAGATAGACTTTATTCATTTAAATTAATAACTTCTAAAAAAATTAAGGTGCGATTGACTACCAACTAGCAATCGTACATGAAATATATAATGGAAATGCCAATGTGGATCTTTTAAAGGAGTCGAATTAGAAATACGAAACAATGGGAGGAAGTGATGTGAGGAAGAAGGGGTTAAAGTGTGGATAAAATACGAGGGTGGTGAAAAAGGAAAGGGGAAATAATGTGAATTTCTTGGAAAGGTGAAACAATTTGAAACTGAACGGTCCAACTACCCCAACGCCATGTGACAATCGGCTAGTATTTTGTTGCAGCTTTCGTCGTCCCTGTTCACAATTACATTTTTGTTTCACCAAATCATCACAATCATTTTATAATGTGTTATATATTTCTTATTTTTCCAAAATCAAATACATTGTGCAGCAAAAAATGAGTTAGTACCTTGACAAATATGGCATCTACACATGGTATGCTCTGGAACATGTTATGGCCCACGTGCTCAAAACCTGCAAAAAAATAATTTCTTGTAAACGATAGGATAACACACCTCTGATATCTGGTGAAGAATGGAGAAAAGAAATAAAAGCTAGAGTAGGAGGAGCGGTTGTGATAACATGGGGAGATCAAAGTCAATCCCATGGATGTGAGGATATGCCTTCACTATTTCCCCTAGTGCAGAGTCCCTTTTTTACCCCACCCAAATATACTACACTCTTTAATGCTTTGTCAAAACCTCGTAGCAATTCACAATCTTATCAACTGTTCTCATGGTAGTGGACACCAAGCAATTATTGATGAACATTTAAGTATTTATTTGTCATTAAATTACTGAGACTTAGATTATTTCTATTTTTGATGATTGCTAATCTAATTGGAGCTCTGACACATGATATGATAGTGTTTAAAAGACTTTACGTTTTCATAAAAAGATGAGCCTTAACATTTCCATTCCATGTCTCTCACGACAGTAATCTAGATAGAGATGTGCCAAAATCAATTCAAAGAGAAATTGTGGGATTGGAATTACATGACAAAATGGGGTGCAAAATAAGTTCTTGGGAATCGAAAAAAATCCTTGTTATAATAACCAATAATTAACATAAAAGTTAAAAATAAAGTAAGAAACTTTAGTTTAATATGTCTACCACCATAATTTACAACTCATGTGCAATTGCTAATTAGTTTAATATGTCTTCATGTATGTAATTGTGTTGGCAACAACCAAAGCTGAGCATTACTTATCCATGCTCAAGATTTATTTAAACATATATCTATAAATGTTTGAAATTGAGGCTCGGAAAAAAGAGCACACCTGCTATGGGATGGTCCTATTACTATTAGTATCTATACTCAATTAATATAAATACAATTGATTACTCAATTAATATAAATGTTTCGATATTGAAGTGTGCCCATATGTGTATTCACATTGTGTGTTGTTGTAAAATTGGTTCCATGTGTAGTCTATCACCCCATATGCAAGATCCACCCTTGAGTGTTATCTAAGTAAGGGCATTGTGTGGCGGTGCTAAGATACAATTTTATAGAGGATTAGAGAGTGGAGCTGACCTTGGCGAGATCATCGTAGCACTCTGTCGTCACCTCAAAATCGAAATCGATGCCATCAAGAATGACATCTCTTGGAGGCTTGGAATCTGACTTCCCTCAGGAAATTATTCGACAAATAGGTTGTCATGTTATGTGTGTTATCGGCGGATGAAATGAAATAGCTTTTGACACGTACTCCCACGGAAAAAACACTTTCATGCACTTGGATTGGCTCGAAATCGCAACTTATGTCTCAAATTCATATTCACTCGAATTTTACATTTTAGAAACATTAGAGATCTAACAGTATACGAAATGACATGATTTGGATGATGAATCACAACTTATTTATGGATGTGACGATATGGCCTACCGAATGAATTGGTAGCCCTCCCCTTTATATTATTTGAAGAATCCAAAAAGACCAATAAATGGTGTAAATGCAAATGTCAAGGTACAATACAGTGCATCGGTGCCACCACCGAAAATGCAAGCGCCAATGAAAAACCTTATATTGTTGCTCTCAAACGCACCCAAGCTTGATCCATTATATTCTCATTGGGAACATGCCTTTGGCGTAAAAATATTTGAGAGGCACATGTGACCGTCATATTTAAATCTACCATGATGGCAGGGTCATAATTAGTGGAAAGAGTTTCTCATATCACTAATTGGAAATTGTTGCTAACTTGTTTTTTTGTGTATACGATGACATATGACCACAAAAATTTCGGGAAGCCATAAATGATTACAATGGGAAAAATAAGTTTAGTAATGGATTCCCATTTTGTAATTTTTTAAAAATAATGTGTAGAATGTGCCGTGGTACACTAACAAATAAAATGTGGGCAACTTACATATTTTTAAAGTGCAAGTGAAAAGCAAGCGATTTTGATGACATCAACTCCAAGCAAATGTAGTTACCGTGTTAAATGTGTTCTTGGAGAAAGAGAAGATGATCCAACAGAAATTACTTTTAATCTTACATAACAGAGGTGTCCATAAGAGGAAGAAAAACAAAATACAATGCATGAGAAACAGATTTGTATTATATTTCACAAATCTGATACACTGAGACAAAAACGATTGTATTTGCCAAAGAACAGAGCTGCCTGTGCTCTTGTTTACACGCCTTCCTTCTTCTTTTTAAAAACAGAGTATTCCCTCTTGTTACAATGCAAAAATAAACAGAGTTTTTATTATTTACAACACAGAAGCTTCCGGATTAAAAAAGAAGTGTCTAGATGCAACAAGAAGGAAGTTAGGTGAAGGAATTTAAATGCGGTGGGTGGAGTGTTTTGTCAGCAAAGGGCAGGGGAGATTAGGTAAGCATACGTGGATGTCCACGTCTACCAACACTCCCCTTTAATCTTCACTGCCATATATGTCTGCTATTCCAATTCCTTCCCGGAGATGCTCAAAGACATGCTTTGCAAGTGGTTTTGTGAAGATGTCTGCTAGTTGCTCTTTGGACCTGCAAAACTCAAGATGAATGTCACCATTGTTCACCAATTCTCGAATAAAATGATATCTTGTGTCAATATGCTTGCTGCGTTTATGGAAGACATGATTTTTAGATAAAGCAATTGCAGAATTATTATCACAATAAATTTCTGTAGGTTCTTCTTGTGGATGCTTCAAATCTGAAAGTACTCTTCTCATCCATACTTGCTTGGCAAGCTGCTGATGTGGCTGCAACATATTCCGCTTCAGCTGATGAGAGTGTCACAATTGGTTGTTTCTTTGATGCCCAAGAGATAGCACTGATCCAAGATGGAAAATGTAACCGGAAGTACTCTTCCTATCATCCAAGCTACCTCCCCAATCACTATCCGTATATCCAATCAGCTTGTAGTCATCTGAAGATGTATACAAAATCCCAAAGTTCTTTGTTCCAGCTATATACCTTAAAATTCTTTTTCCAGCCTTCAAATGTGATTCCTTAGGTTTGTCCATGAATCTAGAAATAAGACTAACCCCATGCATGATATCCGGTCTTGTGGTGGTTAGATATATAAGGCTGCCAACTAATCTTTTAAATAAAGTTGCATCAACACTAGGACTTTTGTCGTCCTTACTAAGTTTTAAACCCAGTGCAACTGGTGTAGGGGCTGCATTCACATTTGTCATCTTGAATCTTTTCAACAAGTCACTAGCATATTTACTTTGACATATAAAAATGCCTTGATCACTTTGACTTACCTCTATTCCAAGAAAGTATCTCATGATCCCCAAATCAGTCATATCAAATTCACTTTCCATGGCTGCCTTGAATGATTTAATTGACATGTTACCTGTGAATATCAAATCATCTACATACAAGAAAACTATCAAGATTTCTCCTTCATCATTCACTTTGACATATAAAGTTGGTTCATTGCCACTCTTGCTAAACCCATTGTTTACAAAGTAAGAGTCTATCCTACAGTACCAAGCTCTAGGAGCTTGCTTCAAACCATATAGTGCCTTTTTCAGTTTGTATACCTTATGTTCTTCTCCCAAAAATTGATAACCAGGTGGCTGTTTTATATACACTTCTTCTTCTAAAATGCCATTCAAGAATGCTGATTTGACGTCCATTTGGTAAACCTTCCAATTATTTTGAGCTGTTATGGATAAGACCATTCTAATGGTATCCAATCTTGCCACTGGTGCAAATGTTTCATTGTAGTCTATGCCAGGTAGTTGTGTGAAGCCTTTAGCTACTAGTCTTGCCTTGTGTTTCTCTACTTTTCCATCAGCATTATACTTTGTCTTGTAAACCCACTTAACTCCAATCACATCCTTGCCTTTAGGAAGCTCTACTAGATCCCAAGTTTGATTTTTCTCAATTGATTGAATTTCTTCATTCATGGCTGCAATCCAATTGTCATCTTTAATGGCATCCTCAAAATAAATTGGATCAGCTTGTGTTAAGAATGCAAAATTAGAGCATAAATCATCATTTTCAGCCTCTTGTAATTCATCATAAATCTCTCTTAGACTGCGTGACTTCTTTGAAGTGTTTATAGACCTTGATCTTAGTGATGCAAGTGTTGGATTAGAAGATTCGCTGCTGTTATTACTTGCTGGAGTAGTTGGATTTGGAGTGGTGGGTGCCTTAGAAGGTGTTGAAGGAACATTTTCTTGAGTAGTAGAAGTCACAACTTGAGTTTCATTCTCCTCATTCTCTTGTGGAACACTAGCTGCAATTGTAGTTGTTTTGTTTATACTGCCATCCCACGCTTCTTCTTCAACAAAATTAACATCACGGCTTATTATGACCTTCTTTGTGATAGGATTATATAACTTATATGCCTTGGATTGTTCACTATATCCCACAAATATGCACTTCTCTCCTCTATCATCTAGTTTCTTTCTCAACTCTTGAGGTATCAAGGAGTATGCCACACATCCAGAGACTCTCAAATGTGCTATATTATGCTTCCTTTTGCTCCAAGCTTCTTTTGGTGTTTTATTTATCACTTTGCTTTTGTTGGACATCTATTTAATATGTATACCAAACATGCAACTACTTCAGCCCAATACTCATTTGGTAGGTGTTTTTCTTTTATCATACTTCATGCCATTTCCATAATTGTTCTATTTTTTCTCTCAGTTACTCCATTTTGTTGAGGAGTATATCTTGTTGTAAGTTGTTTCTTTATGCCATTTTCTTTACAAAAATTCTGAAAATCATTTGATATATATTCACCACCTCTATCGGTTCTCAATACTTTGATATAATGTCCACTTTCCTTTTCAACTTTTGCCTTGAACTCTTTAAAAACAGAAAATGCATCTGATTTGTGTTTTAAGAAATAAACCCAAACTTTCCTACTGAAGTCATCAATAAATGTCAAGAAATAAAGACTTCCACTTATGGATGGTGTTTGCATCGCTCCACAAAGATCTGAATGCACTATCTCAAGTGGATGTTTTGCCCTATAAGATTCCCCAACTGGAAATTTATGTCTATGTTGCTTTGCCAATATGCAACTCTCACACGTTGTTTTAAGTGGTTCTATTGGTGGCAACCCATAAACCATTCTTTTCTTATATAATAGCTGTAATCCTTTGAAATTTAAATGGCCAAATCTTAAATGCCATAGCCAAGATTCATTTTTGTAAGAAGCTTTGAAGGCTAATTCAGCAACCTTTTGCAACTTGTGTGGCTCTAGGAATAGTTCACTTTGGATTCTAAGTGGAAACATCCTATTTTTTGTCATTTCAACTTTTGCAATCAGCCTATTGCTTGGTTTCTTGTCTAGAATCACACATTCACCATTTTCAAAGTATATTCTATATCCTTTTTGCACTAGTTGCCCAATGCTTATGAGATTGTGTTGCAATCCAGGAACATAGTATACATCAGGGATATGCTTCTTCTCACCTTGCTTGGTTCTTATATTAATTGATCCTTTTCCCATGACTGATACTTGGTGATCATTACCCAATTTTACCTCTGATTTTACTGATTCATCAATTGTTGCAAACATCTCCTTACTCCCACTCATGTGATTGCTACAACCGCTATCTAGGAACCATACCTCTTTGGAACTCTCTTGTGCTACATTGCATGTTATAAACATGGTGTTTTGCTCACTAGTGTTGGGCTGGTCCTCATTTGTGAAATGTGCCTTTTGCTTATTCATGTCATATTGTCTTTTTCTACATTCAGATGCAAAATGCCCAAATCTATTACAATAATGACATTGAATATTGGATTTATCATACCTTTCTCCTTGATGATGGCTATGAGAGTGGCTGCCGCCTCTTCCTCTTGTTGGTGTAGAATGGGTATGTGGGCTTGATACTAGTCTTCTGCTTTCAAGTTGTGTATTTTCTCTTCCTCCTCTTGGTGTAAAACGTCCTCTGCCTCTGCTGTAATTTGATCTCCCTCTTGTTATGCCAAATGAAAGCTGAGCTTTGAATGCATTCTCCAATGATGATGCCCCTGACCGATTTAATCTTTGCTCATGTGCTAAGAGTGATCCCATTAATTCATCTACTGATAGTTGTGTAAGATCCTTGGATTCCTCAATGGCTACTACAACTGAATCAAATTTTATAGGCAAGCTTCTAAGTATTTTCTCTACAATTTTTTGATCTTCAAGAGTTTCTCCATAAGATCTAATTTGATTAACTATTGTCATTGCATGAGTGAAGAATGAATCTATTGAATCTGAATCCTTCATTTGTAGATTTTCAAAATCCCTTCTAAGCATTTGTAATTTCGTTGTTTTTACCTTGCTTGTGCCTTGGTATGCTGTTTGCAGACTATCCCATGCTTGTTTTGATCTTGTGGCAGCTGCTACTCTTGGAAAGATTGATTCCTCCATTGCTTGTTGAATGAAGAATAATGCCTTTGCATCTTTCTTTTTGTTTTCCTTCAATAAGTCCTTCTCTGCTTGTGAAAGAGCTTGATATTCTTGCTGGTCAGCTGGTTCATTAAATCCATTCTCAACCAAGTCCCAAACATCCTGGGAGCAAAACAGAGTTTTCATTTTTATGCTCCAAAAATCATAATTTTTGCCATTGAATGTTGGTATTTGAGGTTGTGCAATATTTCCACTTGTGCTTCCCATTCCTCCAAAGCTTTGTCTCTGCTAACTTGCTTTGTTCCAGTATTTCTTCCTCCTTTTTTAAAAAAAAAACTACTACACAGATAGATGAAAGCACAAAATAAAACAAACCTAAATCCTCATGGAACATCTATCTGCTCTTCTTCAAATACAAGTTGCTGCTGATGGCATTTGCAAAGATATCCTCAAGTCTCCAAATGCCAAGAGAGATCTGCACAATGCTCTGATACCAGTTTGCTGGAGAAAGAGAAGATGATACAGAAAATAGAAATTCAGAAATTACTTTTAATCTTACATAACAGAGCTGTCCATAAGAGGAAGAAAAACAAAATACAGTGCATGAAAAAACAGATTTGTATTATATTTCACAAATCTGATATACTGAGACAAAAAGATTGTATTTGCCAAAGAACAGAGCTGCCTGTGCTCTCTGTTTACACGCCTTCTTCTTCTTTTTAAAAAAAGAGTATTCCCTCTTGTTACAATGCAAAAATAAACAGAGTTTTTATTATTTACAACACAGAAGCTTCCGGATTAAAAAAGAAGTGTCTAGATGCATAAGAAGGAAGTTAGGTGAAGGAATTTAAATGCGGTGGGTGGAGTGTTTTGTGACAAAGAAAGGGGAAGATTAGGTAAGCATACGTGGATGTCCACGTCTACCAACATGTGTCTCCAATGTATCCCGCCTTCAACATAATGCCTAACACAATCCCCACGATGCCTTTGTCGTGGTTGTATTGGACATTGACGTACATGTGTTGAAACCCAAAGGTGAAAAGTGGTCTATGTAGAGTCCTAGAGACCCATTTGTTGCATACGGTGGAACCGTGTAACTGTCTCATGAGAAAATCCATGTCTTTTGTACTAGTGATGTCGCAACAATAACAGGTACAGACCAACCAATGAAAAAGTGTTAATAAGCAACGGTTTCAAATATATCGATGGTGGATAATCTTCTTCAAACAACATTGATGTACGCAGGTTTGATTGGTCTGGTACATCTTAGAGTTAACCGCTCCCACTCAGCTTTGGAACACACCTTTCAGCGTAATTACGAAAATGTAAATACAGTCCTGCGGATGCCAAATTTAATATCAAGAAACTACTTAACAACATTTTATATAGTCGGTATTCCGTAAAACTACATGTATACTTATCCCAAGGGACGAGCCACAAAAGTTGTGCAACGCATTGAATAGTTGTTTAATAGCTGTGTACAGTACATTGGTACCATATTGGGCGTGACTCATTGGGTAATTTTAAAGGTGAGAATTATGTGTCTCCTATTAAACCGTTATGTGCCCACTAAACCGCTACGTGCTTCTTACATGATACGCCAAAAATTCCACTAAACTTCCAGCTAAAACGGCTCTGGCATTGACAACCGATCTATTGCCTTTTATTAAATTTGGGCGGAGATCTGTCAAGAAAATTTCTAAGCAGCAAAAATTATTGTTGATCATATTTTAAATTTCAAATTGCAGAAGAGAGGAACCGTTATATTTTGTAGAAAGTATCAGACGAACAAGAAATCTCTACGTGTATCAATTTTTGGTGAAGGAACCCGTTCTGCCGATTTTTATGCCATGTAATCGTCTGTGCGTTAGAACCGATGCTCTGTTGAATCCCCTGACCCCAGCTATTCGAGAGCTCTATTTATCTGATCTTAAGCTTCCCAAAGACCAGCAAAATCCCATCTTTGACCAGTTCCACAAAACTCTCATTACAGGCGCTGACTTGGTAAAGAAATGTGAAAATATCCGCCCTCTTAACCTGATCGCAAATTATAGGTATGTTTTTGAGATCCTGAAGCTAGAGAAGGTGTTTCACCCATTTTCAATGATAACAATGTCCGCATTATTAGCACATAAGTTGTGCTGCCTGCTCCTAAAATGCACCTCCACATTTATTGTCTCTCAAATTTAGATATCAATATGTCTCCAATTTCTTTTAATGTTTACTTTTGCTACAAAAATGGTGGGGATAGAACTTTGGAATCTATTCTATCTCGTTTAAAGAATTCCCCCTCTCGGGCATTGGAGACTTATTATATATTTGCAGGGAGAATTATTATTAATAGTGTTGGCCTCGCAGAGGTCCTCCGCACCAACCAGGGAGCTCAATTCACTCAAGATTATGTTGTCATTGCTCTTGCTCTACAGGTGTCAAAAGCAGTCCATGCAACCTGCAAAAAAGTGAAAGCCATCGAGATAATACCAATCCTAAACCCTGCAGAACGAAAAAACAGGGAGGAATGGCTAACAAAAATAAATCAAAAGTGGCAGAAAGTACCCTCCATTCAAAGTGGCATGCAGACGACAGAGGAGATAAATGTGGCAGAGAGGACTGTACCATCGCTTTAACCTGGAGCACTTCCCACCGTGAAGATTTCAATCCATGCACGACTTCAAATCTGGGCCATCAATTTGAACTCGGGTGTTAGGGACACCAGGGTCAATCTCAAATAAAAACGTCTTCAACATAATAACATTTGAAATTTTTAAGGTACAATCAACTTCCAATAAGTTTTCCTTTTCAAAAGTATTAATATATAATTGAGAATTCTTACTTAAAGGTACATACAATTTTTTTAATAATAAACATTGTGAACTTTTCCAAATAAAAAGTAATCTTAAATATTTTAAAATTAAATTCTACAAAATCTGTAATTATTAATAGTTTGTTCATAGTGTATGGTTAAAGAAATTAATTGGAATTTTTCTGAAGAATGAAAATATTATGGATACAAAAGTCATTTTATTATAAAAATCTCAATTATTCAAAAATGAATGTAATTAATAATATTTTGAGAATTTTTTTATAAATTCTTAATTCAAATACAATAATAGATGAAACTTATTTTATCTTATTATGTATACTATATAATGATATAAGATATGTTTATGATGGTACCTATAATCAAAATTTAATTCATTAACTCTTAAACTAGGATAATAACTAAAAGTTGGGATATTATTTTAAGTCTAAATATTGCTCATATTAAGTGTGATTTTGGAAAGACCAAAATTTCTTATAAAAATTAAAATATATAAATAAAACTTCAATATTTACATACTTTTGACTTTTAAGAAAAAATATTTTTGATTAGATATGAAACATGATATGCCATCTATATTTAACCTATAGAATCCTCATTTCTCAACATTTAAAATGTGTTTATACTATTATTGGGATAATTCCATTCCATTCAAATAATTAAATGATTTAAACACTAAATTTAAATAGCTTCAACATAAAAAAAAAATTCATACAATAGCATTGAATTCTTTGAAGATTCAATAAATCCTATTGAACTTCAAGGGTTATTAGTCTCCAACAAAATTAATTTATTCAAAATATTATTCTTTCAAGTTGAAACCACATTGTCTACACTTGATACATTGTTATTTCTAATTGCAAATCTATTGTGAAACAATAAAAACATTTTTCTACCATGCAAACCACACATCTAACATCAAACAATTAAAAATTTAGTAATCATATTAACGAAACAAAATAAAAAAATATCAAAAACAAAATGATCTACTACTTACATGTATAGTTTTATCGATTCTTTATGATCTTAAATGCTAAATGTGTCTAATCCCTTATGTATTCCAACCCTAAATGTGTAGTATAAATTAGATCCCCATTGTTGTTAATGATGGTAAAATTTGATGAGATGGCCAACTCCAATGCATATCTAGTGATTTCAATAGGAATCCATGTAATGATATTAAGACATGTTATACATAAAGAATGCACTCATAAAAGTCATGACATAGCCATGTTCTTTCTTCATGTAAAGAAAAGACGAAACTTAGATTCAAAAATGTGAAACATGTATGTGCATTTGACCAAGCCTCTCGTAGCTAAATATGATTATGAGAGGATTGTATCTATGTATAATGCTAAGGGCATTTAAATCATGGGTGCCGAGGTGAACTCGGTGAATATCATAGGTGGAACACCTATGACGATATTATGTGATTTTGATTTTGTGGTTACTCATGAATCCAAATCTACCATAAAAATTTCAAGTGAATTTAAAATTTTAAAAATTACGAGTGATTTTTAAGTGCACTTCTAGGATAGGTTTGGAACCGTTGGAAGGGTTGGGAAGATATCCATTTTGACCACATATATTATTAATCAAATATGCAACATTATTTGGGTTTGATACATCCCCAATTGTAAGGCTCACAATATTAAAGTACCGTATTGAAAATCTAATAAACCACATAAATTTATATAGTTTTCAATGCTAATATATATTTCATTAAATCCTCCGATGTAATTATCATTTCTCAATACATGTTAGACTTGTTTATTTGAAATATTGATATTTCTTGGAGTGCCAAAAAATTTACTATTGAGTAATGGTATGAAAATTGGAAGACATATGACCTAAATAAGGCTTACACATAAATTGTGGTGCTTATTAATTGTCGACATATGACCTATACAAGGTCTAAGTTTGTGGCCCAACATAGTCTTCAAAGAGCCATTATCTTTGGATAAAAAGGTCATGAGTGAATCAAAACATCAAGTGGATGAAAAGATGGAATATTGAATGGAATGCATGGCCTAAATAAAATAAAGAAATAAAAAAATTTGTAATAGATAATTTCCACAAAGCTATGTTCCCAAAAAGTGGGGAGCAAAAAGAAATACTAGCTCGAAGGATTTAACTACACTAGTGATCATAAAAAAAAATGCATAAGGGCTCTCATCCTTGGAGAGCTAAGATTCTCATTGCTCACCTAAAGACTAACTCGATCTCCTTATATGTGAAACAGATAGATGGAAAAGGTCTAAAGAAAAATGTGAGGAGAGACTCTATGTATTTTTCTCAAACGGGGTAGTGGAATTGAATTTTTAATTACAGTTATTGAATGCTTATAATGACATTCGTTTGAGATATGCAATCAATTTCACAACATTCTCATTACTGATATATTTTCAATGAGGATTTGATAGATAAAATGGGATACTTCATCATCAAGATTAACAGAAGAACATAAATGATGAAAATAAAAGAAACTAGTTTCTTACATTTGCATATCTTTGTTTTTAGCCTCGTGAATGTTAAAAAATTTCATTTCATTTCAGCTATAACATTGTAATTATGGTCTACCACATACTTGTGAACTACGGTCCACTTCCAAAACAAGGAACTCAATTGAGCCCTCATGCTAAGCATCCCTCCGATGGTAAGCCCCTTCCAAGATCACGGTGTATGTGGCGGTGTTAGACTATTCTTGTAGCCACCCTTACGTCCTCCGCAGTCATCCTCATCGAAACCTAGCCATCGAGGATAAATGATGGATGGGGAAGATTATCTGGTATTGAGAAGCTTTTGAATCTCCCGATGAATTGTTCTTGTAATTTTTGGATTAAATTTCCTATGCTTCTAGAGGAAAGGTTGGATTTATCACTTTAAGGGAATATAATGTTGCATTTCCCTTGGCTTAAAAGTCTTCAAATCATCATAGGAATAAGCCAAAACATCTACATACTTCTTCAATAGTTGGACCATTTTCTTTCTTTCCTCACCAAAGCAACATTTTCCAATATTAACTAATTTAGGCTCCTCGTTGCTTCCTATATTAACCTTCTCAAACTCAGTGGATTGACCAACCTCTTGTGATACCTTTCCTTTGATGTATCTATCGTGCTTATCAAACAGGTCCTCCAAACTCACAAGACCCTTAGGTATCTTATTTCCCTTGAGCTTGATACAACCATCTTGGTTAGACTCTTCTTTAAGCCTTTCTTCATACACAAAAGATGTAGTGGATTCACGATAGCCAGATTCACTTCCTTCAAAGTACAATTGGCTAAAGTTGTCTTTTAGTTCAAGAAAGGAAATCAAGTGCTGGTCATCATTGAACACCTCTCGAGTCCTCTGCATTGCAGGACACCGAGTCTGAAAATCATCTCCATTGTAAATTTATCTTGGGAAAAATCAGGGTAAGGAATGAGCAAGGACCCAGAAACTGCTAGAGAATATGATCTAGTGTTACTTTCTCTTGGCACGAAATTAATTGAAATGCATCCAATAACTCAACTGAATCCCATACCAGATTTTTGTAGTGTTTTAGCCTCTGATTCTTCACTTTAAAATCTCCCGAACTTGTTTGACAATAAGTTCTACATCTCCTTACGCATAGAGGTTATTTATTCCCATTTCTTTGATTGTCGTTAGGCCAATAAGAAGTGTCCCATACTCAGCAGTATTATTAGTGTTATCAAATTGGAGCTTATAGGAGAAAGGGTGGAGCTTACCATCGGGCGAGACCAAAACAACTCCTACTCTAGAACCAATCGTGGAACAACTTTCATCAAATTCAAGAATCCAAATGCCATTAGGATCATCTTGAACCACCTTGGGAGTTTTATCCTTAGTTTCAGACATCACCATATAATTACCATGACCAATATCTTCATAAAGAATCTGAGCCTTAGGGTCATCCATCTTTTGGACAATATATTCAGCCTGTCTCTCCAGAAAAAACTTCTTCATTTGTCCATTGACTATGATAAAAGCATAAAAATAGCCCATCTGTATCTCTCCTCCAACTTCCCTAGAAAAGTTTCTACTCAATAGCATACCATAAGAAGGAGGTATGTCTGCAACCAAGATTGTGGCCTTGACTCTTTTCTCTAGGAATGCAAAAAAGCTACTTGAGCATATTTTATTCTCCTGACTAGGGGTACCTCCTTAGTCTCCATTGAGTAACATGAACCAAAGGTTCGGGTCAAGGTGAGGCCAAGGGCATGAGAAACTTTGGGAGGCATCATGTTTTCTTATTCTCTGGAGTCAATGACACAATTACCAAGTTTTTGGCTAGCTATTAGTAGCATGACATAGAAGGGATCATTTTTTCAGAAGTGGAGGGTGTAGAGGCCATAAAATTTTGTGGGCAAGGAGAGCTGGGAGTAGGAAAAGTCCTTTAGAAGTTGTAGGATACTTTGGTTAGGCTTGGATTTATCAAATTTTATAGCTTGAGAAAAATCCTGCAGGTGGGTCAGTAAAATTCATCTTTAGAAATCTAAATTTTGGTCATCTTAATATGATCGATGATATCAAAATACCCCGAGGCGAGATGGGTTGGATCAGCCATGACCCCACAGAGAAAGAACCAGAGAAAACACGTTGAAATCTTGCAAAGGGTCACAAAGGGACTCAACAATGGAATGGTGCAGAGCTGCGAAAGACTAAACGACCCTATGCAAGAAGAAAGAGAAGAAACAACTTTGTCGAGTGAATCCATGTCTTAAATCTATTTAACAGGTTACAGGTGGGCTCGAAAATAGAATAACATAGTCGAGAGAAAAGGAGGAGTGTCAAAAAGCCGGGAGCAAGAAAGAGAAGAAACGGTGAAGATCCAAAGTCTTCGGGCTCAAAACAGTTCAAAACGAGTCTAAAAATTGACTAAGTATGGAGGAGATAGCGGAGAGAGCCAAGTGTCCAAATGATGCTTCTCCAAAGTTGAATCCAAAAAGGAGGCTCAAACAAGCACCAAGTCTCCATGTGTCCCAGGCCCAAGGAGGTGAGTCAAAGCTAAAAGTCAAAGGCGAGAAGGGTGGGCCCAAAAAGGCTAAGTATAAAAGTGGTCATGGAGGAAGCCACGTGTCGACTCTGTGCATCTCCAAGGGTAAATCCAAAAGTGGAGACTCAAACAAGTGCCAGCTCACCATATAGCCCAAGGTCCGAAAAGGTAAGAGGGGCCATTGAAAAGTCTAAAGACTGCGTAGAGGCTTCCACATGTGTCAATCCGACGCTTCTCTTGAGGCAAAATCTAATCGGGCTTTTAAGCAATGCGAGCCTCCACGCATCCCATTTCAAAAAGGGGACAAAGTCGGGTTGAATAGTCAATGCATGATGGCAGGCCGGTGGAGGGTGCCAAGTGTCCAAACAACACTAGTTCAAAAGAAAGATTGAAAGGGGGTTTCCAAGCAAGCGCTAGGCCACCGCGTGTCCCCGTCAAGATATATGACCCCTTCGAGCAAAGGACTTAGCCAAAAATATAAGAAATTGAGCAGGCCATGAAGAAGCCACGTGTCAACACCATGCCACTCCAAAAGAAAAATAGAGGCCACCCTCGGACATGCGCCAGCCCTCCACGTGTCCAACTTAAAAAGGGGACCCATTTTTCAACTATTTTCCCACCTTTTTTTGTATGGACCCGATACAAATTTCAAAGGGGCATATCTTTCAACTCAGGGCTCAAAATATTGCAAATATGACACCGTTGGAAAGATCTCAGGCCTCATCTATGCCATGGAGATCTGAAACTTTAAGTTTGGGGAGGTTAGGTGGGAGAAAAATGGAGAAAAGTCTTCCGGCCATTAACGTAGAATCTGATCTCTTCAACTACTAGATCTGATTCGATTTGATCCACCGAAAGAACCAGAAGTGACATATTGTGGGTAGATTTATAGAAGGCATTGATATTTAGTGGTTGAGCTTTCAAAATGGGATTCAATGCATATCTCAGGGTGGTTGGAGCAGGATTCAAATTCTTCCCTCTTCTCTCTCCCATTCTTCCTATATATTGTAATAGAGGGGCACATTCAAATGGTTGTTCATTTTTCTCTCTCTCCTCCCCTCTTTTTCTTCCTCAAGGTCAAAAATGGAGTTTGAACCTCCTCCCCTACTCTGTAAATGGCATTTTCCTCTTTCTCATGAATGATGTTTTGTGCAAAACTTCGAAGCAATAAAAAATGTTTTTGTGATGCATTTGTCCATCCTTTTCTCTTTTTGGTTGTTTCTTCTTGCCTCTCTTCATTGTAGGGTACTTGTGCATGTTTTGGATGTTCATTTACAGATCTGGGAGATGTGTTTTTGGGTTTGAAATGTTTTCTATGTGAATTTGATCCTTGGCCTATGATGCAGTTGTTCATCCTCTCCATTTCTCACCTCCCTTCATTTCATGGTAGTTTGGTTAGATGATCAACACTTCCTTTTCTGGTGTATCACCATTTTAGTGTAGGCTCTTTCACCCTCTCTCTCTCTGTCCCCTTGGAATGGTTAGATTAGGATTAGTTAGATTCTACCTGCACTAGTAGCTTGTGGCAGGTAGATTAGGAAGCAGGAACCAACCTTCTCTGGAGAGTTTTCCATTTCAAAGTCCCACACTTTGGGGAAAACTCAATGTTATGTGAATCACACCAAATGAATCTACCTTAGAAAAGTAGATATGACGACTCATTTGGGGGTGCTGTGATTTTGCACACCATGTGGGACACTAAGGTTAGATCTTCCATCTTTCCAAGGTGTCTCATTACAACAACAAATCATAAGCTTAGTTTTGGCACTTGGGATTTCATCAAGTTACCACTTCATCTTAGTAGGTTGATGTGTTCCTATTAAGGGTCAGCCTTTTGAGGCACATGCAAGCACATCTGGTGACTCCATCTGGTCAAAACCCATCCTTTGAGTTGTAGACCTTTTCCATCCATTTCCACCCATCTTCATTCACTTTTCTTTCCATATCTCCCATTTTCTTCCATTTCATGAAGTTGTGCAATCATGACTTCATTCCCTTCATGGAATTCACACCTACAATAGTGCAATCCACCTCCAATGCATTTTCCAACTCCTCCAAATCAGCATTATAATCAGATCCAAGACCATTATGCTTACCCATATGAGTAGGATCAAAGTCAGTTTGGCCATGGAGCTTATCATGAGCAAGGGTATGCATACAATGACAAAAGTCAAATGGAGGATGCTTGTTTTTTTGGAGAAGATTCAAAGAATGGAGGCTAGCATGGTGCAATCCAAGGGCGTAGCACAAATGAAGGCATTTAAGATTGGTTGCAGGGCACCTTGTCCATGGGAAGGCCCTTTTCCAAGACATTACACCCTCAGGAGAAGCTTGACTTCATGGTTGAAGTGCTACCTCAGCTTACACAATGGATTGAGGACATTGGAGCTTATGAGCAAAGTGTGAGACAACCTTGTCAATGGGTAAGTCAATCACCAGCTCCCTGTCTTTCATTTTCTCTTTCTCAATCTTTATCATTTCAGCAGAGGCAAGAGTCAAGCCCCTCACTTGCTTGCCCCAAGTGTTGATTTCATTTCTCCATCTCCTAGTCTTCCACCCCATTTCAATTCTTCTCCCCTTTTCTCTCCCAAGCAAGTCATCCCTCCAAAAAAAAAAGTTCCACTTCCCTCCCCACCAAAAAAAATTGCAAAACTGATTGAACCCCAACCTATCACTCCTCTTGCTTTCCCAAGTCCATGTTGGGAAGAAACCCAAGAAACCTAGTCAAGGAGAACAACAAGAGGAGGAGCCCAATAGAAAAGAAATGACAGACAATCTGAAGAGTTGGGCTGCCAAATTTGGGTTCACAAAGATCCCCTTGATGGTCAAGCCAATAGAGGAGGTCGAGTTGAAGAACCAGTGGTGGCTGAGGCTGAGTTTGTAGTAAGAGAGGAGGAGAGGACCATACAGTTTCAGAGGCTCCAAGTGTGGAGCAGGCTAGAGAAGAACCTTCAATTCTTCCTTTCACTTCATCCCCTTCAAGCTCTGATGTTGAAGAAGAGTTTGAGATTTCAAACTTCATGTTTGAGGATGAAGGGAACCATGGTGAGTCAATTGTAGATCAGGAGGACACCATGAAGGAGGTAGAGCACCTGTAGGAGGACAACAAGGAGGCAAACTATCTCTCAGACTTGGAGGATTGTTTTGATGGAGAAGAGCCTGAAGAGATAACACCATTTTTTCCTCCATCAACCACCTTCCAAGCATATGAGCCTATTGCCATGAAGGAGGACATTCAAGAACAACATCCTGCACTCCACTACACCTCTCTAAAACCAGGATTGGAAGGTATGAGTCTCCATGTTCTTCACAAGAAAAAGAAGAGGAACAACCAGCTCCAAGTCTAGTTAAAAAGGAGCATATGGAGGTGACCAAGATAGATTCAGAGGCACTGAATCATGAGCCAGTTGCACAAGAAAATGCAGACCCCTCTCTCATTCAACCTCTCCAAAAATATGACTTTTGGAGGATCTTGAACTCACTAGCTTCATATTTGAAGATGAGGCTTCATATGGTGAAAATAATGAAGATTTTAAGATCACCATGCAAAAGGGAGAGACTTTTCTACAACAGGATAGTAAAGAGTTTGATATCCTATCAGACTCAAAATAATGTCTTCAACCACAAGAACCTACTACCATGGAAGAGAACGTGTAAGCACAACCTACAGTTTGCAACATGCCTCCTGAACCCAAGTTGGAAGATTTGATCTTCCAAAAGTCACACCTACTACAATGGAAGAGAAAAGGTAGGTAGAGGATGTCATCATCTCTCTCACACCATCCATCCAAGAAGGTCCACAAGAAGACTCCATTTTTGGAGTTGAATTTTAGAGAAATGGGCACATCCAAAGGATCAAACCATGCCCAATCAGGTACTTGGCTTCATTGGAGCCAAGGAGAAACCAAAACCAGTCATGCCTACTTCAGGGCATGAGGATGAGCATCAAAGTACCAAGGGTCACCATCAATACCTCTAGGAGTCCAATGCAAATCAGCTTGAAGAGGTATTTTCCATTAATGTTGATACCTTGATGATTTGGGTGGAGGACCAGCTTATTGTCAGTTTTTCACTCATACAAGAAGCTATATTTAGTGTCAAATCATTTGCATGGCTGCCCCTTTTGAGAAAGGGAAGCTACTTCTCCTTCTTATAGTAGGCTTTGTTTAGCATTCTTTCTCTCTAGTTAGTTTAGGAGTAGGAGTAGACTTTGTTTCAGCGAAAAGTGCTTATGCACACTCTGCATGTCTCATTTGAGGCATGTATGATTTGTCTTTGTACATAAGTTTTGTATTGCTCTGAAGGTGCATAAGGCCAGGCTCTTCAGTATTCATGGTAAGAAGACTCATAGTTGTCTGTAATAGTTGCTAGTTCTAAAAGAGAAACAAATGTAGAGCAACTTAAGTCATTTTGAAATAGTCCATTTCAGGGACAGATGAAAGCCCTAGAGTCAAAACAATTTTCTACTCTCATAAACTCCATTTCAAGATTTTCTTATGAAAATTGAGAGTGCAGATAGCAGGACAGGCTCAGGGTCAGACAAAACATAGAAAAGGCATGCAGTCAGGCTCATGCAGTGGCTCAGGATCAGATCTTCAAAGTTCATATCAGTTTCGTGTTTATCAGGTAAGACTCCATGCCCAATGGATGCTTCTAGGCCACTGGTCTCTTCATCTAGTAGGCAGATGTCCCATGAGTCACCAAATTGTTATCCATATTTCACCCCCGGGAAAAGTATTGGATCAGCCATGACCTTGCAGAGAAATAACCGAGAAAACACATTTGAAATCTTGCAAAAGGGTCACAAAAGGACTCAACAATGGAGTGGTGGGGCTGAAAGACTAAACGACCCTATGCAAGAAGAAAGAGAAGAAATGGATCTGTCGAGTGAATCCATGTCTTAAATCTATTTAACGGGTTACAGGTGGGCTTGAAAATAGAATAGCAAGGTCGAGAAGAAGGAGAAAGTGTCAAAGAAGCTAGGCAAGAAAGAAGAAAGAAATGGAAAGATCCAAAGTCTTCGGGCTCAAAATAGTTTAGAAACGAGTCCAAAAATCAACTAAGTATGGAGGAGACAATGGAGAGAGCCACGTGTCAGCACGATGCTTCTCCAAAGTTGAATCCAAAAAGGGAGGCTCAAACAAGTGTTGGGTCCCCACATGTCCTAGGCCCAAAATGGAAGGTAGAGTCAAAGCTAAAAGTCAAAGGCGGACAGGGCGGGCCTAAAAAAGGCTAAGTATAAAAGTGGTCACGGAGGAAGCCATATGTCGACTTTGCACATCTCCAAGGGTAAATCCAAAAGCGGAGACTCAAACAAGTGCACCAGCTCACCATGTAGCCCAAGGTCTAAAAAGGTAAGAGGGGTCATTGAAAATTCTAAGAGCCCTACGGAGGTTTCCACGTGTCGACTTGATGCTCCTTTGAGAGGAAAATCTTGATTGGGCTTTTAAGCAAGCGCGAGCCTCCGCGTCCCATTTCAAAAGGGACAAAGTCGGGTTGAATAGTCAATGCATGATGGCATGCGGTGAGGGTGCCAAGTGTCCAAATGATGCTAGTTCAAGATCAAGATTGAAAGGGGGTTTCTAAGCAAGCACCAAGCCGCCGCATGTCCCTGGTCAAGATATATGACCCCGCCGAGTAAAGGACTTAGCCAAAAATATAAGAAATTGAGTAGGTCGCAGAAGAAGCCAAGTGTCAACACCACGCCACTCCAAAAGAAAATGTAGAGGCCACCCTCAGACATGCGCCAACCCTCCACGTGTCTAGCTTAAAAAGGGGACCCGTTTTCAAACTATTTTCCCACCTTTTTGTACGGACCTGATACAAACTTTGAAGGGGCATATCTTTCGACTCAGGGCTCAAAATATTACAAATCTGACACCATTAGAAATATCTCGGCCTCACCTATGCCATGGAGATCAAAAATTTATTTTGGGAAGGCTTAGGTAGGTGAAAAATGGAAAAATCTTCCAGGTCCATTAACGTAGAATCTGATCTTCAACTACCGGATCGATTCAATTTGATCCACTGGAGAACCAAATGCAACATATTGTGGGTGGATTTATAGAAGGCATTGATATTCAATGGTTGATATTTCAAAATGGGATTCAATGCGTATCTTAGGGTGGTTGGAGTAGGATTCAAATTCTTCCCTCTTCTCTCTCCCATTCTTCCTATATATTGTAATAGAGGGGCACATTCAAATGGTTGTTCATTTTTCTCTCTGCCTTCCCCTCTTTTCTTCCTCGGGGTGAAAATGGAGTTCAAACCTCCTCCCCTACTCTGTAAATGGTTTTTCCTCTTGCTCATGGTAAATGATGTTCTGTGTAAACTTACAATTAATAAAAAACATGTTTTGTGATGCATTTGTCCATCATTTTCTCTTTTTGTTGTTTCTTCTTTCTCCCTTCATTGTAGGGTACTTATGCATGTTTTGGATGTTCGTTTATAGATCTGGGAGCTATGTTTTTGGGTTTGAAACGTTTTCTGTGTGAATCGATCTTGGCTTGTGATGCGGTTGTTCATCCTCTCCATTGCTCACCTCCCTTCATTTCATGGTAGTTTTGTTAGATGATCAACACTTCCTTTTCTCGGTGTATCACCACTTAGTGTAGGTTCTTTCAACCTCTCTCTCTCTCTCTCCTGTCCCCTTGGAACAACTAGATTTGGATTAGTTACTTTCTACACTTTTACTAGAAGTAGCTTGTGGCGAGTAGATTAGGAAGTAGAAACCAACCTTCTCTGGATATTTTTCCATTTCCAAAGTCCCACACTTTGGGGAAAACTCAATTTCTTGGACTTATAAGGGGTGCTTTGTGATTTTGCATTAACAGCTTACTTTAGGAAAAGAATAGGAAGTAGAAGGAGAATTATATTGAGAATTAATACTTACTTTCTTAGTAGAAATAGTAAGAATGGGTTCTTCTCTCCTCTCGATTACTAGAATTGTGACCGGAGCTTCCTTGGACTTATCTTTCTTTAGAGGATGCATAATTTCTTTCTTCTTGTTCAATTGTTCTCTAGTCATGATAACATATGACTCGTTTTTCATGTCTACAACTACTTCATCATAATCATCATCATCATCAACATATCCCTCGGTAGTGAGGTAATTGATTTGAGAATCATCCACCTCTTCTTGGACCTCTTGAGTTTTTCTTCAAGTTCTTCCATCTCCTTTGCTTCTATCTCATCATCAGCCTCCGGACTTCATAGTTTACATTCACTTTGGGACTTTAATAGGAGGAGCTTCAATTTCCATCTTTATTTAAGCGGGAGGAAGACAGGTTTCTTGGCTGAAAATTCCTTCGTGGAATGTCCTTACGGGGGGGTACATTCGAAGCAATTTGTTTCTTGATTACAATCAAATAATTGTCTAGCTTTTAAAATAACTACTTGGATCTTGATGTACCCGAATTAGAAGATTTATCCTTGGGTGGTTCCTTTCTCAACTTTCTTGATATTATCAGGTCATCCTCTACACTTATGGCTAACCATTGATCTTCATCTAGACTAACAAGAGTGTCTCTCCTTAGTGCATAACCCATCTATAGAAACTAAGCATTAAGGAAGAAACATTTTAGAATTTGATCAACACGGTGAGTAAGCAATCGGCATTTTAGTAAGAAATTTATTTAATTTGGCAACAAATAGGTTCATAAGGTTTTGTATTTATCTTTGAAAGTTGAGCTAAGAGGGCATGAGCGTATTCAACAGATTGAACCTATTCTCAAATTGAGTCTTCATGGTATTCCAACTAGTAATAGTACTAGTTGGGAGATGGTAGAACCAATCTACAACATTATCTTATAAAGTCTTGACAAAAGTATGACTGAAACATCCTCATGCTCAACTCTAAGAACCCCACATGTAATAATAAAGGTTGTAATGTGCTCATCTGGGTGCACTTTTCCATCACCTCTGAACTTAGGGAAATTATTTGTGTTCCCTTTAGGTAGGTCGTGCGAGAGGTTGTGGAAGGGATAAAGGTCCAACTCGTTGGCCCCAAGGAAAAGGTGTTGCAATTAAAGAAAAAAATCTTGTAAAGGAAAAACAACACCTGTTAAAACAAAAACTTAGGAACTAGGACTTACTTGTGGTTGGGTGTCAGTGTCTTCTTGAGAGGATGGACCAACTCTTTCTTTAGTGGGAGGAGTGCTCAAAGACCTTATATTTCTACCTCTTCTTTATGGAGAAATTCAAACCTTGTTGTTCCAACGAACTAAATTCAAGATTCTCAAAACTTTGAGCTCTTTATCCTAATGTGTACCTTCTTTCCACTAGTATGCTATGAATGAGAATCAACAAGTGACTCTTCCACGTACCCGAACTCCCGAGGTCATGCCGAGACAGCCGGTGGGGGTAGAATATGCAGACAAACTAGTTGGGGAGTCTAATGTCTTCGACACGCACTAATGGTATTTGCGAATCTAAGGCAAAGAAGGCCCTTCTAACTTGGACTGGTGTGATAGATCGATCAGTGAGGATGACTGCTCGAAGGCTCCAATCAATATCGAGCTCTGGCGTGATTCGATCTATGGGTTGTGGGATGCGTGGAAAATGACCCGGGATGGTTTCGTGTATTTCTCCTGATAGGGTCATATGGCGAATATAGTCAACTCTATGGACGATTCTCTGGCCTAGTCCAAAATTCTCTAGCTTTGTTAGTCATGGTGTCTAGTAGGGACAATCGTTGAATGATGATAGGTGGAATCGAGTAGACTCGAAATACTAATGTGCGTAGGCCTGTCTATATATCTAACCGACTTGTGGATTCGTTAGGGTCATGTGGATTTGTGGATCACAACCGTAGACTCTTGGTTGTTGCGGTCCCGTTATGGTCATACGTGAGATCAAGTTCTAATCCCTAGTATCCAAAGAATCGTAAGCTTTCTCGCCTTCTACGTTTAGAATCAGTAATTGTGTGATTTTCTCAGAATACCTCACAGGTGTTCTAGCAACTTGAATTCTTAAGCTGGTATCTATATCTACGAGGGTATCTCCAGCGTCTGGCTGTGGAACTAAAGGATCACACCCGAATATTTGTTCTCTTTCAAATCCTTCTACAGTCATGTGGATGTTTTCTAGGATAACCTGTAGTTTGGTTGATTTGACCAAAATGTGTGTGCTTGGTCGTCTTCTACGTTTAACCCTCTCAACTGTGACCTGATCTGTTGGAAGTCTGTTGTTGTTTGGAAGACTTGATCCTAAGGTTTTGGTCAATGTCGATTCATCGCCACTATGATATTGGGTCAGCACACAATTGGCTCGAAAATGTATTCCCGGGCTCCCTAGGTCCCGTAATTGTCATGCAAAAGCAAAGTAATGAAACAAACTATAATAAAGTAAAATCTAAGTACACTTCTAGCATATATAATTCCTTTTTTGTATTTTCCGCAATTTATAAGAAAGCAATATCTAAAATATTTAGAATTGACAACTAAACTAATAACGTAAAACAAACAAAATAGCCGAGTGTAGCTATTTGTCTATGCAATTTTGTATATCTATTCTAAACAACGAAATAACTAATCTATTTGTGAGATTCTCGATCCTACCTTAGAAGTGAGGAATGAATCATAGTTTCTCAGAAACTATCAATCCCCACAACTTCCCTGGCAATATCGAGAATGGAAATAACTGTAATAAAGTGATTAACTACTTTATTTGATAAGTTCTAACTAAAACTTTGAAAGATGAAACCTCGATTTCGCAGTAATGCTGGCGAATCCGACGGTGTGTGTGTTCTTGTCCCCTCAGCATGATCTCCTCGTTCTTTGTGCTCACGTGAATCCAGAAAAGCGTGTAATGCTTGCATCAACAGGAATAGATATTTGGATCAATGGACAGCCTTCAGAATGCAGACAGAATAGAATGCGGATAGGAGAGGGATAGCGCAAGAGTACAGAGCTTGGCCTATGCAATTCCTAGCGGGGTCTACTGCGAATCATGCAACAAAAGCATCCAGAACCTGAAACTAGTCTATATGAAGAGAAAAACTGCAACTTTAATGGCTGCCTAAACTATTCTACTCCAAAACAATAATATCAAGCTTGCACAAGTTGGATCTGTGGCTTACCAACAAATGAGTAATGCAACCAAGCATGTAAAAGATTTAAACTATCAAACTTAAGCAAACTAGAAGACCGAACTACATCAAAATGGTGAGTTTTTAAACAAGAATGAGGGGCCATTTAATGTTTGCACAAACCATGTGGCTTACCACCGCATAGGAATTCAAACACCCAAAGAAAACTAAGAATTCTAAGCAAAAAACTAAACTCCTAAGAAATAAAAGCAAACTTTGGAGCAAACACTATTCCCATTTTCTTGACCAAAATTCATTTATAGAAATCAAACACCCAAAGATCAAAAAAGCCGAACTCCTAAACAATAAACAAAGGAAAAACACTATTCGGGGACCAAAAACATTAATGCATGCTCAAGTCGGCAAGAAAAGCTGGTGAAACGTGATATTTCACGTGGGTCGCGCCAAAAGAGCATCTCGAAAACGTGCAGAGACCGCCGCCACGCTCGGCGGCGGTTCATAGACCGCCACTCTGCTCGGTGGCAGCGGTTTCATGCCATCAAGGTTCGTGAGGCCGAGGAAAGAGGGAAAAAGGGAAAACAAAGGACACGGGGCTAAGCGGGCATGCGGGATGTTAACGCATATCCGAAAGCTTCTCTCGATCCCGAACACCTTTGAGAGACTCAGTATCATCATTGGGGCATTTATTACACTGCTCCGTAGTACATGCACTTACAATTTTGGGTACGTATATTTCCCCCTCTGAGAAGCGTTTTAGCCATGAAGAGGCATAAAACGGTGGGTTCGAGTATGGCCATCCCGAAATGGGAAGTTAGAAGTTATACCTTACACGTATGTGTGTCGAAATTACGCCATCCAAAATTCCCGCCACCTACAAAATGAAAAGAGAACTCAAGTGCGATAGATGCAATAACTTGGAAGATAAACGCTAAAATAATAGGGAAGGAGAACGTACTATTAGTGCTTGGATAGGAACTTACGCGCAGGCGCTCCGAACCTCGTTGAAAAGGCCATTTAAAACGAATTAGTATTTTATATATTATAGATTCTTTTGTATATCACGGGCTCTTTGAGCATTTTGACCATTGCCTAGTGCATGATGGCATCAAACATTCATATACAAATATTGATTATTTATATATATGCGCCACCCCGCAAGGATCAAAACTTTGTCACTTGTGTTTTCCCTTTCTGTTTCTTCCAACTTTTTCGTGTATACTACGATGTATGTTTTATATGCTTTCTAGAATGTATGCAATGGAAAATAGATGATGCAAATGTTTGCTTTCTTTTGTGTTTCATGATGCTTTGATACATGATATTGTAGATATATTGTGATCTTAAATCTTAACTTTTGTTTAGCAATTTGGATACCTCATGATTTGTTTTGGCAAAGTGATGAAACAACCAAGATGATGAATGATTGACTTGCCCCACTCCTTAACTCCACGCAACTAGTAAGATGCGAGAGCTCATCACCAAGAGCCAAGAAGGGCGCAAGTTATGAAATATGGTGAAGTGATAGTGATGAAAGATGATGAAGCTTTGGTGGAACCAAATTGAAAACTACAAGCTTACTCTACCCGAATGACTTCAAAGTTTTGGATGTAACTTACCTTGTGGTTTATCCAGCACTTAGACCCGTAGATGGCCACATAGTAGACAAAATCTGTTTTTTAGGATTTTTAACTCTTTTTGGAATTTTGAATATCCGATTCATTCGTTTTGACTCAAAGTTTGAATTGTTTGTTTATGACCTTTTAACATTTACTTTGTCTAGAGGACCCCCTACACTTTGCCCCGTGCTACCTGTAAGAAGCATGGGTTTATCACCGTGGGCAAGGCATAGGCGAGTAAGGGCATTTCCATCCTTTCCCAACCCTACGTCACTAGTAAGAGACGCAAGCTCATCACCGAAGGTCAGGGGCAAGGAAATGTGTAAAATAAAATTTTCTATTTAATCACTTCTTGACTTGTTTGTTTGAGTAAGATGTCAGTATATTCTTATTTCCAAAGAGATGTGCATATGGGATAGATGTGACACCATGAAGCTTCTAGAATAGACCATAGGCAAGACACCTATCCTAAGAAGAAACCAAAGCGAGAACAAACTTGCAGAGCTTGGTATGGTTACCGTTAGGACTTCGTCATGTCTGATTTTATTAGATAAAAGATTCTGAATTGATTGATGATATCGAAGATGGAGAGGTATGATTAAAGAACTTTATGCCAGAAACATCACGAGTTTGAAATAAATTGCTTTGAGAATAGATTCCTTGATCACAATTTGTGTAAGAACAAGTGGACAAAATGATCCTAATTTATATGAAAATGCGATGTAGATAGTTATATAGGCAGCGCTTGCTGCTTATGCGTAGAAACGTTTGAGGTGGAGGGAATTGACTGTTTCGCCAAACTCCTCACCTTCTAGCGTGCATAAGAGATAAGCACCATTCCCGTAGTCTTTCATGACTCGGTATGGGCCCAACCATTTGGGCCGGAATTTCCTTCCTTCGCCGGTCTTCTTGTCGATCCGGCTGTCTAACCTCAGAACTAGGTCACCTTCGTATATGTCACGTTCATAGACTTTCTTGTTATACTGCCGGCACATTCGGTCGGCATAGACTCTATGTCGTTGTTCAAAATCTAACCTAGCTTCATCCAGGCTTTCTAATTGAGAAAGACGTGCTTCTCTCGTAAGCGCCTCATCCGTAATCCTCAGAGCGAAATGCGGAGACTCGGGATTTCAACTTCGAGTGGGAGAACCGCTTCACCCAAATACCAAATGAGAAAGGAGTTTCTCCTGTCGCTGGGTGTTCTTATTGAGGTTCGATGGGCCCACAAGGCCGGATATAATTTCAAATGCCAATCCCGCTTGTTTTCTTTCACTATTTTAAGGAGAATGGCTTTCGTTGTTTTGTTTGCTGCTTTCACCGCCCATTGGCTTGGGGATAGTACAAGGAAGCCGTATGATGGCTGATTTTAAATTTGTTGCATAGCTCACGAACTTCTTCATTCTTGAAAGAAGTTCCATTATCTCGAGATAATAATTTGCGGATACCGTACTCGCAAATGATTTGGTTCAAAATGAACTTAGCGATTACAGTAACTGTGTATAGCTTGTAAGAGGCATGGCCTCTACCCATTTAGTGAAATATTCAAAGGGCCGTGATTATAAAATTGTGGCCGTCAGTGATGAGGGAGAGAACTTCCTATCAAGTCCAGCCCCATGTAGAAAAGGGCCATGGAGTAGCGATTGGTCAGCAGAGCTTTGTGGCCGCATGTGGATCTCATGAGAGAATTCTTGGCACTTATGACACCTACGTGCAAACTCTATCACGTCATGTTCTAGAGTGGGCCAGAAATAGCCCATTCGATGTATTTTTCGAGCAGTGGCATGGCCGCCGAAGTGGCCTCCACATATACCGCTATGAGATTCATGGAGAATCTTCTTGGACTCTTCTGTGTCAACACACCTTAAGAGCATTCCATCGAATGCTTTCCGATAGAGCACTTGCTCTATAATGACGTATTTAGCTACGATAATGCGTAACCGCCTTCTTTGTTGAGGTGTAGCTCCTTCTGGGTATCTATGGTCCATGATATAACTAATGATATCAGCGTACCAAGGGCACTCAGATATAGCAGGTCGGGTTTCGACGTAGTACACGCATTCGTCTGGAAAGTCTAAGTCTACTAAGTCACCTCCGTCTAGCGGGTTATCAGCTAACCAATCTGCGATGATTTTCCCTTTAACTGACTTTTGGTTTACAAAAGTTAATTCGAACTCTCCCATTAAGGTTATAAAGCGTCCCGCCTTTTTAGACAGGGACCCTTGTGTAAGGAAGGTTCGTAAGTGGTCAGTTTTTACCATGACCCTTGTCTCTTGATTTAGCATGTAGTGTCTTAGGCGTTTGGTTACGAAAACTATGGCAAGACATTCTCGCTCTGCTTGTGTATAGCGTGTTTCATAGTCGAGCAATGTTCGCTAATGAAATAAATTGCGCGCTCTCTTTTTGTCATCGCCTTCTTGGGCTAAGCATGCAAGCTAACGAAACATCGGTAGCCCGTGAGTATAGAATTAACGGGTGATCTAGCTTAGGTGGCATTAGCGTAGGTGGTGACAAGAAGAAGCGTTTAACTCGCTTGAAAGCTTCATTGCAATCTTCACCCAATCAATGCTATAGTCTTTCTTGAGTAAATTATTGATTGATGAATAAATAAGCTTAAGTCCGGATGAATCTCCGATTGCACCCACTTTTCCGAGAAATGATCTGATTCCGCATTCACTCAAGGTGGGACCATTTCGAGGACAGCCCAATTTTGGTCGATCAATCGATCCTCGTGACGATATGATGTAACCTAGAGCTTTCCTCCCGTTACACCAAAGACGCATTTTTCCGGATTTAGCGTAACTCCGTATTCTATTAAACGTGAAAGAATGACACGGAGTACTTCGGGATGGTCACAACGCTTCTTGGCTTTAGCCAACAAGTCATCTACGTAGGATTCCAATGATTTTATGAATTAAATCGTGAAATATATAAGTCATAGCCCGCCGGTACGTGGCACCGGCTTCTTGAGACCGAATGGCATAACAACAGAGCAAATAGGTTCCCAAGGAGTTATAAAGGTGGTTTTAGCTTGATCTTGCTCGGATATTCTGATTTGATTGTATCCCGAGAATCCATCCATGAGAGACAAGAGCTCAAACCCAAGCTGCCAGTGCATCAACAATGACATCGATAGATGGCAATGGGAAGTCATCCTTAGGACATGCTTTGTTAATGTCCCGAAATCTATGCAGATGCGTATCTTTCCATTCTTCTTGAGAACGGGAACGATGTTTGATACCCATTGGGAGTAGTCAACTGGCTTGATGAATCCTACCTGAAGGAGTTTTATTACCTCCTCTTTTACCATAAGGGCTACCTTGGGCTTCATAGGTCTTGATTTTTGCTTAATTGGCTTCGCATCTGATCTAGTGACGAGGTTGTGCACCGCAATGTGGGGTGCGACTCCTGTCATCTCTTTGTAATTAAATGCAAATGCCTTCTGATGTTCTTTGAGAACCTGAGTATGTATTTCTACTTCTTCTGGGGTTAATGAAGAACCTAGTTTCAATATCCTTGGTTCATTTTCTGTCCCAATGTTGACATCGATTGTTTCTTCGATTAAAGAGGCGTTACCCTCTTCGAACTCGTGGTGGCCGGAGGTAGATCTATATCATCCCCATTTTCTATCACGTATATGCTAGATTCCTTTTGCATGAGGGAAGATCCGTTACATGGATTTCCGAAGTAGGAAGATGAATGCGGATCGTAGATAAATCTAGTGTGTGACAGAGCGATGTAATGCCGCATAGGCATTTAAGTAATCCAAAGTAGCCGCATCATTTCCAACATGGTCTAGAATGGTAGATTCATTTCCGCTTGAAAGAGGATTTGTCATTGTTTTTATCAATGGTTCGTTACGAATGGATACTGTGAAGTGAGTATCTTCTAGCTCATTGCTTGGAGTGAAGCGTGATGCCGAGGTTGCTATTGAATCGGCGAGAAGATTTTTCTCTCGTGGGATTGCTTCAATGGATATGAAATTAAACGCCTTGCTTAAATCTAATACAGCGTTTTTGTAGAGTTGTAAATGTTCGGCTTTAGTTTCATATATTTCAGAAACTTGGTTTGTTACTAACTGTGAGTCTCCGAGGACTCTGATGTTATCAATACCGATTCTTTTGGCTAAGGTAAGGCCAAGGAGGAGAGCTTCGTACTCAACGCCGTTGTTTGTGCATTCAAAGTTCAACTTAAAAGAGAATGGGAGGACCTTTTCCTCGGGCGAGGTAAGAATTATACCTGCCCCCGCTCCATAGCGGCATTTAGCTCCATCGAAATGGAGAGTCCAATACTTAGCCGGGAGTATGGATGTAGGTGTATCTACTGTGTTTGCACACTCTACTTCTACCATACAGAGATCTTCTCACTGCAAGAACCAACACCTAGGAAAATCCCATGCCTCGCCGAATCAAATGGTAAGAACATTGGTAAATCTTGTTCTATTAATTCAACGATTTTCACAAAGTAGTCCCTAATGATACGCTTTCTTTAGTTTTACCGCCAGAATTGGGGTTGTTTTGCTACGCCGATGGTTTCAAGATCCGTCGTAGGTATCAACTTTTCCTCCGGCTTTGGGTCGAGGGTTTATTGTTGATTCGTTGGCGAAGTTCAATTCTCGAGTGCACACCCCGGTCTTTTCTTTAAATCAGCTAGGTGTACGCCAAACGGCTTTGATCACCTTTGGCTACAAATACCTTTCCCAGATGTAAGAATCTTACTTCTTGAAATAGCATGGAAGGGATTGCCTTCATTCGATGTATCCACTGGTTTACCGAGGATCATATTATAGTTAGTTTCCGATCTATAATATAAAACTCACCAGATTGTTTTAGGTCCCAAAGTGACCGGTAGTATTATGGTTCCTATCGACGTGGCTTTAAGGCTATCGTAGCCTCTCAAGGTATTTCGAGTAGTGGAACAGTTTGTTTCACCATATCCCAATTTTTGGAGAAAAGAGAAAGGGACTATGTTAACCGCAGCTCCATCATCAACCATTGCCCGTTTTACATAATTATTATAAACCTGTACTTGCAAGTGTAGGGCTGGATCGCCTCGGCGTGATCTCAAAGATCTCGTAGGCATTTTACTTATTTCGAATATGAATTCGACATCCCTATCCGCCTGTCCCGGAGGATAAACATCAAAGTCTATATGATTTACTTGTGCTTCTGGTGGTGGAGTGATACTAATTAAATGACCCAAACCTAACGCCTCTAAAAGAGCAGCCCTGTGAGCAGGGGAATTCTTTAGTAAATCAAGGAATGAAATATGCGAGAAGGTTTTTGTTAGATCATTAATTAGATCGTAAGCACCCATAGGTTTTGCTACGGTTTGTTGGATGTTATCTGCTTCCGGCAGATGGCTTGGACTTGGTTGAGAGAAATACTCTCGTGTCCTCGTAATTGCTTCAACGGGTAATTCGGAGTCTAACTCCACTAATCCAACTACCTTAGGTCGTGGTTGACTTCCTAGTTGTGGCGCGACTAACGGATTTAGCGAAGTTGAGGCCTCGTGATCGTTGTTTCCTGTTATTGCGCCTTTGTTTGTTCCAGCTGGATTCAACCTATCGCTATCATGATTTGGGAGCGGATCGCTAAAGATCCCGAGGGGAGCATTCGAGGGAAACCGCCTGTGAGAGTATTTGGTGATGATGAGATGGATCTCGCTAAAACAAGTCCATGAAGAATTGTTTTTGTTCTTCTCGCAAACGCTGCATAAATTTATTGTAGTCACGGCACGACGCTCTAGTGTCGTGACCATGAATTTTATGGAAACCACAATAAGAATTGGGATTATAATTCCCGCTTTGTTGGTTTGGTGTGTATTGTGGCCTAAAATTCCGATCAAACTCAAGTTGCCTATTAGGACCAAAGTTTTGAAATTGTTGTTTTTGGTTTTGACTTTGGTTTTGGTAACCAAATGAGTTTTGGCTTGGCCCTCGCATGGGATTTCACCTTGTTGTTGTGGATTATTAAAATCCACCGTATTGACCGCCGGGTAAAGTTGTTGCTTTCTTTGGTTGTTTATTTGTGACGGAGTATTAACGACATTTACCCTCTTGGGCTGGTCATTACCCCATCCGTTGTTACCCCACGATTTTTGTTAAGGATTTTGGGTCCTTGATTGACATTTGTGGTAGTTGTAGTATTTTGAGTGGAGGTGATTAACCTCCCGTTTGCTCCATACGTCTTACGACCACTATCTATCGCTGCTTGATCAATTCGTAGAGCGCTCTCGAGTACTTCATCATAAGTCCTTAGTGGGAACTTCTGGACTTCTTCCTTCACTTCTCTACTGAGAGAATGAAGGAATAAATCACATAGTTCCATCTGATCCATGTTTGGAGCACTTGCTGATGAATAAAGAACGGTACGCCACCTCTGGATGAAATGGGCGATGATTCGTTGTGTTCTTGTTTGATATGCAAGAATTCCCCGATTCCTCGTCCTTAATAGTTTGTTCATGTCGAAGGCTTTGATGAACTCGCATACGAGTTGTTTAATGAATGTATGAAGCTTCGTATTCTATAATACCAATCGAGAGCGATGCCTTCCAAGGTTTTGGGAAATATTTTAGCAACAACCCCATCCCAAGGGAGTAATTCTCGTATGGTCAGAGCGTAAGCTTTGATGTGCGCATTCGATCTCCTTCACCCTTGAATTTGGGCAAATCGAAGAGAGGTCTTGAAGCATAACGCTTCGTATGGTGAAATCTAAGGGCTCCTTTAAATATTCTCGAATAAGTCCCTATTGCATACGCCTCAACCATCGATGGTGCCTCGCTGAGGAGGTGGTGGCGGAACGGGTTGTTGATATGGCGTAACGTACGCGTTGGCAGGGGCATAAGGCAATCCCTGCATTTGAGTAAACATGCCGGGGATGAGTACATATCCCCTTGTGGCGATTTGGAGTACATGTTTAAATAGAAGGGGTACTATCCAGAATGGATTGCTCGACACTGACCGGGAGGAACCGTGTTAGAGATGATGGGGTCTAGTTGGCGTTGTTGTGAATACCGAGGAGTCATACCTAACGTGCCTACTCCCGTGAGGAGATCTACTTGGCTAGGATGGTGCGGAGGATCGAACTCCCTGCTTGTATGAATTTCAAATTTTGACTTGCTTGGGCAAGTTCTAATCCTCTAACCTTTCTATTAGAGTCAAATGACTTCGCTTTGGTGAAGTCACGATATCGTGCCTCGTGGCGTTTGTTGTATAACATGGCTTTCATGGAGGTATGTGATATCCTCGCTATGAACTCGATCACTATCCCGCCAAGCATTTCGAGAGTATTTTCTATATGTGATGGCATAGAGGTATTTTCGAGGAGAGAACTCTGGGCCGTATTTGCAAAATTCCTACAGGTGGGTACATGCCTTGAGAGCGTTGTTCATTCCTAGGATAACGTATTGAGTACTCATCATCTAGAACTGAGTATGGATCTGATTGTCTGCTAATATGTGGTCTAAGTAGCACCTGAGGAGATGAAGCAGATTCTCCAGTCAATGTCATATTGTTTGAGCCCTCAAGGCTTTGTTTGTGTTTGAGCGAGCCGATCTAACTCCTCGCTTGAAAAGATGAACTATATCTGATTCTTGGGGTTTGTGTTGACAACTGATTAGTTGAATAGTTGTCACCCCATACTGAGAGCGAGGGTGATGATTCCCTATTCTGTTGGGCGTAGTATGCCTCAAGACCCAGGAGGGGTCTGCCATAAGCATCGAATCCCGACATATTCGGGGGGTATATGAATACCCGCAGAATAATGGGAAAGAGCGAAGGTGAAAGAGAGAAGATGAAACTTCTCAAAGAGAAGGTGAAATAATTGTTTGTTTCACGCTGGGTTTCACCAATTTTGTACGCTTTAAAAGCAACAAAGCAGCGTGAGAATCAACAAGTGACTCTTCCACGCACTCCGACCTCCCGAGGTCGTGCCGAGACAGCCGGTGGGGTAGAATATGCGACAAACTAGTTGGGGAGTCTAATGTCTTCGACACGCACTAATGGTATTTACGAATCTAAGGCAAAGAAGGCCCTTCTAACTTGGACTGGTGTGATAGATCGATCAGCGAGGATGACTGCTCAAGGCTCCAATCAATATCGAGCTCGCGTGATTCGATCTATGGGTCAGGGATGCGTGGAAAATGACCCGGATGGTTTCGTATATTCTCCCGATAGGGTCATATGGCGAATATAGTCAACTCTATGGACGATTCTCCTGCCTAGTCCAAAATTCTCTAGCTTTGTTAGTCATGTGGTGTCTAGTAGGGACAATCGTTGAATGATGATAGGTGGAATCGAGTAGACTCAAATACTAATGTGCGTAGGCCAAAGGTCTATATCTAACCGACTTGTGGATTCGTTAGGCCAGTGGATTTGTGGATCACAACCGTAGACTCTTGGTTGTCATGCGGTCCCGTTATGGTCATACGTGAGATCAAGTTCTAATCCCTAGATCCAAAGTGTCGTAAGCTTTCTCACCTCTACGTTTAGAATCGCAATTGTGTGATTTTCTCGTAATACCTCACAGTGTTCTAGCAACTTGAATTCTTAAACTCGGTATCTATATCTACGAGGGTGTCTCCAAATCTCGGTCATGGAACTAAAGGATCGCACCCAAATATTTGTTCTCTTTCAAATCCTTCTACAAATATGGATGTTTTCTAGGATAACCTCGTAGTTTGGTTGATTTGACCAAAATGTGTGTGCTTGGTCGTCTTCTACGTTTAACCCTCTCAACCGTGACTCGATCTCGCTGGAAGTCTCGTTGTTGTTTGGAAGACTTGTATCCTAAGGTTTTGGTCAATGCCGCCATCGCCACTACGATATTGGGTCAGGCACAATTGGCTCGAAATGTATTCCCGGGCTCCCTAGGTCCCGTAATTGTCATGCATGCAAAAGCAAAGAATGAAACAAACTATAATAAAGTAAAATCTAAGTACACTTCTAGCATATATAATTCCTTTTTTTTGTATTTTCTGGCAATTTATAAGAAAGCAGCTATCTAAAAATATTTAGAATTGACAACTAAACTAATAACGTAAAACAAACAAAATAGCCGAGTGTAGCTATTTGTCTGTGCAATTTTGTATATCTATTCTAAACAACGAAATAACTAATCTATTTGCGAGATTCTCGATCCTACCTTAGAAGTGAGGAATGAATCATAGTTTCTCAGAAACTATCAATCCCCACAACTTCCCTGGCAATATCGAGAATGGAAATAACTGTAATAAAGCGATTAACTACTTTATTTGATAAGTTCTAACTAAAACTTTGAAAGATGGAACCTGGATTTCGCAGAATGCTGGCGAATCCGACGGTGTGTGTGTTCTTGTCCCCTCGCATGATCTCCTCGCTCTTTGTGCTCACGTGAATCCGTAAAAGCGTGTAATGCTTCGCATCAACAGAATAGATATTTGATCAATGGACAGCCTTCTGTAATGCGCATGTAATAGAATGCGGATAGGAGAGGGATAGCGCAAGAGTACGAGCTTGGCCTATGCAATTCCTAGCGGGTCTACTGCGAATCATGCAACAAAATGCGCCCGTAACTCCGAAACTCGTCTCTCGTATGAAGAGCAAAACCTGCAACTTTAATGGCTGCCTAAACTATTCTACTCCAAAAGCAATAATACTGCTTTGCACAAGTTGGATCTCAGGCTTACCAACAAATGAGTAATGCAACTAAGCATGTAAAGATTTAAACTATCAAACTTAAGCAAACTAAAGACCGAACTACTAAAGTGGTGAGTTTTTAAACAAGAATGAGGGGCCAAATAATGTTTACTTGCACAAGTTGGATATGTGGCTTACCAAACAATACAATGTACTAACCAAAGCACTCAATGAGAAAACTAAGAATTCTAAGCAAAGGAAAACTAAATCTGTGTAATAAGAAATTCAAAAGCAAACTTTGAGCAAAACCATGCCATTTGCTTGAGTGCAAGCCAGGAATTCAAACACCCAAAGATCAAAACCAAACCGAACTCCTAAACAATAAACAAAGGAAAAACACTATTCCAGGGGACCAAAAACATTAATGCATGCTCAAGTCGGCAAGAAAAGTCAGGTGAAACGTGATATTTCACGCGGTCACGCCAAAAGAGCACTTCTCAAAACGCGCACAAGACCGCCGCCGCCGCTGTGAGTTACAGCCGCCGCCGCCTACTTTCAGGCGGCGGTCACGAGACCGCCTGCCTGCAGGCGGCGGTTTCGTTCAAGGTTCGAGGCCGAGGAAAGAGGGAAAAAGGGAAAACAAAGGACACGGGGCTAAGCGGGGCATGCGGATGTTAACGCATATCCGAAGAGCTCTTTCTCGATCCCGAACACCTTTCGAGGAGACTTGGGGCATCATTCATAGGGGCATTTATTACACAAGAGGAGTGAACTAGGGACAAAAAGTTCTATCTAATCCACCAGTCAAGAATACAAATATTCTCCTTGGTTGTTCAAGATTACTCACTATTGTAAAGAAAAGAAGTGAAGAAGGCAACATATTCAGATATAGAGATTGTAGAATAATATCTTACAAATGCATGCATGAAACTTCAAGAACATATGAATTAATATATTTGAAAAAATCCACTAAATATAGATGCAACAAACACAAAGTTCTTCACACTATAGAAAATGGATTGAACACATAGTTTCTATATTCAAATATACTAGATTCACATTCACAATTGTAGGAAAGAGAAACAGAAAGAACACAGACAAGAGGGAGAGAATTTCTTCTTCTCTATTGATTTAAAAGATATGTATTAGTTCATTCAAAAACACCAAAATCCAACCCCTTTACAATGAGAAAGAAGCCTTATATAGGCTAAGGGGTGGTTGTAACCAACTTTCTAACTAATTTCCATTTAATTAAGTGCTAACACTTAATTAATCAATTACATAAGTTAGATTTATTTACAATTTTTTATTTTTCAAAATGATAAAGCTAACTCCAAAACATAACAATTAGAAAGAAAGGATTAAGCACCGGAAGAAGTAACATTAGGGAGTGATTTAGCTGAAACCTTTACTTTGAGCACATGAAATCTAAATTTTTCCAAAGCACTAGCAATCTCCATAACCTTTGGAATGGTGGTGTTTTCCATGGTGTTAAACCAACTTCCCGAGAGAATACTTCATTTCTTTACCAATGCCTCCATTTTGCAACAATCCCTTGGTGGCCTCTACAACAACATTGTGCAGCTCTGTGATCTCCTCCATCTTCTCTTTGGCGATAGTCTCATCTTTAAACATATCTTCCTTGATGACTGCACTAATTTTTTCCTTAACTTCATTCATTGAGTGCCTCTCTGCATATTTTTCCTTGTATAATTGAAACGAAGATCCTGTAAGTCAACAAAAATTTCAAATTTGAAATCCTCTCTTTTCTGTACCATATTCTTGAGTTTAGTGTTTGCCTCCTCAAATACTTTGATTTTCCATTCAACACTATACACCCACTTCTTAGAAATATTATTCTTGGAGTCATCAAAAATTTATGAGAAAGAAGGATTTTCTCATCTGTGGTGCTCATGATCCTCAAATCTTGGATGCACTCCAGCCATAACTTGAGTTCTTTCTCCACTCCCATGATAGCTGAGTTGAATTGATCTTGAGATGCAAAGACGTTATCATATACCTTATATGCCTCATCAATGAAATTCAAGCTAGATATTAGCAATCCTTCAACCAATGCCTCAACAACTTTTCTATATGAAGCATGTTTGTGGATTTCTTGATTGCTTTGACATCTTCTCAGAAATAACTATTTGAGGAGGAATCAAGAAGGTGGGGTTGAGTCTAGAGGAGTTTAACTAGTTGAATGAAAATAATTAATAAAATTGGAAAGAACTTGAACTGTTCTTCTAGATGTTCTTGTGTCTTCTTTCCCTTTTCCACTCTTTCAATTACTCTTGAAATAGTTTCCTTCAAATTCTACACCTCTCCCTTAGGGGTGGATTCTCCAAGTGAAATCCTTGTGAGCTTAATATCTACCACAATGATATAATTTTCATACTTATCTCCCTTTGGTTTTGAAATTTCCAAAAAAAGTTTTCCTTTTCAGTATGAAACCAATCGGGAGGTTTTCTTTTCCTTCTTTGGAGGAGGAGGGAATTTTCCAAGTAGGGTAGATACAACATCAAAGATAGGGGAAAATAACTAAGTAGAATCCTTCCTCTTCCTACTATCAATCATGGGTTGAACCCATGTGAAGGAGTCATTGGAAGGTGGAGCAGAAGGAGGGGCCAACTAAATAGCACATGAAGGACCAAGAGATTAAGTAGATGGATTTTCCAAGAGTAATTACTTCAACAGTGGAGGAAGATATTTCTTTGATTGGTGTTTTTGGGCTTGAGGCACTAACCTTCCTAGTGTGTGGCTCTATGATCTTCACATCATCTTCCTTCTCATTACTTTCTCCTTTATCATGACTCTTTTCATGTTCTTGAGTCTCCTTTTTAGATTTATATTTATGTTCCTCAATGGATTTTTCTTCTTCTTCTCTCTGAGGATAGGTGATTTTTTCAATCACTGGGACTTCTTCAGTTTGTCCATCATTCATCTCCTATTCCACTTCCTTTGAAAGTGTTTCTTAAATTTTCTCAATCCCTTTAGTCTTCTCTTTTTGGTGTACACCTTGGTAGTTGAATATAAATGTGAGGAAGGTGCGGTAAGATGAACTGGAACCTCCCGAGGAGTGGAAACTTCCTTTTTTTGAAGTGGAGGATTTCTAAGAACAAGACTATTGTTTTGCTTGTTTGTACTCATTCATTTTCTTGTTGAGCCATTGTCTAGTTTCACAATTGATAAATTTTTCATATATGATGGATCATCATTTTCCTTTTGAGACCAATCAACAACAGGGGAGAGGCTTGTGTTGAATAATCTTGAAAAACTCTACCGAATACAAATCCTCATAATCATCTTCTAGATCATTAGGAATATGAAATTGCTATAATTTTAAGTCCTTGATTTGTTGTAGTGAAAATATTCCAAAGTACCTCTTTCTCACCTCATACTCATCATTGTAATATTCCCAATAGTCTTCAATGGAGGGGAAGTGGTAATAATACATTCTCAAGTGTTTTTAAATAAATCCCTTGATATCAAAAGATGATCTCTTCTAGTATGAATGAAATTTGAAGTCAGAGATTGTCCTCTCAACATTCTAGGCATCAAGGGATGATCTACATGTATAATTTCCCAAGGAGATGGGAAATTAGATTCCTGATATTTTCTTGTCTCTGCATGTTCTATGCAACATGTCAAGCTACTTGCAAAATTCAACTAAAATCAATTTATCATTACAATACATAGGAAACTTATTGGGTGAACCTTCAAAACTAGCTAGCCTAATGTATGAGAATTTCTTGAATTGTATGAAGAGGCTTCCATATGTGGAAATAAATTGTTTAGCTTTTGCAAGCACTCTTTTCAAACTATATTTCCTCAAGAATCCCGACAATAAACATTGTAAAATCAGCATTTATCCCCCTATGGTGGAGTTTACTATTCTCAAAGGTAAGCTGTGGATAGAATTAATAGACGATCATTCTTCTTATCAATTTGATTTTCCTATCCTACCCATATATTGTAGGCTACAATTGTGTACATGAGATAAGAGGTCATGTAGAAGGTATTACTCTGTTGCACATTGACCAATTTCTCAGTGATATTTTCACAAATAATTTCCCCCTAGTTTAAGTTTTGTTTCCTTCACAAATGATGTTAATGTAGACACACATCCAATACTAGAACTCATTTTTGGAGGGTAGGCCCATCAAACTAGCCAAGTAGGGTAATAATGTTAGATAACTCCTTAAAATATGATCTCGTACATGAATTAGGGAAATTTAGATCCTCCTCTCTTTGGAACCTTGAGCCATGATTTGGCTATCATTTCTTTGTACCTGTATTTATCTTGATCAAATAAATTTTGGGCTTGGGCCAAGGTTAGGGTATTGGAATCCTCAAACATAGGGATACACATGGTTCAGATTACATAGCCGACATCAATTTTAGAAATGATTTGGCCTTGGGGATATTTAATTTCTTTAGTCACAGGATCAAAGCATGAAGCACGGAAAGGAAAATAACACACTCGATAGAGAGGGGAAAACATACATCATATTAAATTCCAAAATTATTAATACATTGGGCCATATGAGTGTGAGCATCACCAATTATTCGAGCCCAAAAATCACCTAGATTCAAATGTCTCACATCACTGTCCCCTATGTTTGGTACAAGGTTTCTAAGGAAGAGATATGCTCATAAAATCCGTCTTTGGAACTTCATGGTGATAGGAGAGGGAAAAAAATCAAAGGAATGAAGCTTAACAATGGCTTTCAAGATAAATTGAATGGGAGGGCATGAATATCAATTTGATAACAAACACAAGAGGCTCTAGAATTACTCACCTTTGTCATAGTAAGTATGAAACTTTCTCAAGGATCTCGACACGATTTGAATTTTTGAAAATGGCTATAAAATGATCAAGATACAAATAAAAATGTCGTTGAGGGCACAAGGAAATGGGGGCACAATACTCGCTTAAGAATTCACAACTTGAACAAAAAAAATGAGTTACTTTAACCCCTTTTATAGCTTTCTTTATTTGACCATGACTTGATAAAATTATCAATTTGAGGGTTTTAATGAAATTCGGGAACGTAAAGCTACAAAAAAACATTTTTATCACTTTTCCTTTATGATGTGAATATGACGGGGTTTTGGAGAAATGGAGTCCTAAGGGAACAAGGGACTTGAGGGCTCAAAACATCCAAAACATCTGCAAAGGCTATAATATGTAGAAAATACGGGTTTGAGGGAAACAAGGTGTCAAGAGGAACAATGGTTGGTAGTAACCCAAAGCTCCAAAACACCTACAACACTAAGGAGACCTACATGAAGAAAGAGTAAGCTTGTGGATGGAAGGACAACACGTGGAACATAGAATTCAAGGAATCGAGGCCTTGGTGGAACAAGGGTAAAGAGTTTCTAATTCATCTTAAGTACCCGCAATACAAATGATACAATTAGTAGTGCAAGAAAATTATTTTTTTGGGGAACATAAGATCTGAATGAACAAGGGGATCGAGAGACAAAAACTTCCTAAGTATATGAATATAAAGGAAAATAAGTACTTGAGAATGACAACGGGGTGCAAAGAACAAATACCCGGGTGGAATAGTTTCATGGGGAACAAAAATATCCACAATACACTCAATTCAATGTCATGTGGCTAGAGTCGAGATGTAGCGAACTTGAAGTTCGAAGGAACTTGTTCCACTTGTACCTCTAGAGCCCGAAATCACCACAATACACGTAATCTTGACCCACAAGACTAAAAAATAACTAACTTAATTATTTTTCACTTCATTGAGACTTAACAAAGGAAAACAAATTTGGTAAAGGGGTCACTTGACCAAAAATTCAAAAAAATCAAAAATTACATATTTTTTTCCGGGTAAGTGATAACAATATTTCTTATCAAAGTGGGATGACATCCTCACTAGGAATTTCATCACTTCTCCGAAATGACATAGACAGAAGCCCACCATATAATATATTAATCCTTTTCTTGTCTAGTTACTTTGGTGTTGTGTAAGACTTAAAACTTGTTACAGAGAGGATTTGTGTGCACATATCTCATCTTCATCATCATCACACATCGAAAGTATCCTTAAACCCTCCCATATTTTGGAGTTTCTTGTTTTCTTGCACACCATTTCATTAACTTAGAACAGAACGAAAAACTCCAATATTCCTCGCACACCCAAAGTGGGACCTACCTCTCTTCTTTGGTAAGTTCCTTGTTTATTTTCATTTTCTATTCTACATTCTATTTTCCTCTTTCCACTAACTCTTCAAGTTGGATTTCTTCACTTGTGCGCTTTGGGGATTTTCCTTACTTCCTCAACAACACCTATATTTAATTTGGAAAAAGGAAAGCGTTTTCCGTATTTCTCCTTTTTATTCTTATTTTTCCTTTTGCATCATTCTTTCTTCCTTTGCTTTCTTGTTCTCATTGAATATCACATTTGGATATGAATATAAAAATCAGCACCTTTTCATCCTTTCTTGATCAAATAGTATAATTATGTGGTAAACATTTTGTATTCACACACACCTGCACCACACTCACAAATCAAAAAATCTAAACATTTCCTACCATGTGGATCTATTTTGATTTCATCACCCAATAAGGAAGCAGCGATGGTTTTCTCGGTTTGTGTAACAAATTTTTTGACTATTGGTATATTGGCTAAGTGCCTAACACCCTTATCGCTGTGGTGTGTGAAGTGTGGGGTATGTCCTATATAAGGCCACATACCAATAGTAATCATAAATTAATGTCTCACATACCTTTGGGTATATTGAGGACTCCATCCATAAACAAACCTGAAACCATCCTTAGAATGATCACTTCTTTAGGTTCCCTTTGAGCCTCTTTCCTTTTCACACTTCTCTAAATAAACAAGATAATAAAAACTTTGTTTCTTGCTTTTTTTTTTTGCATTAGTAATCTTGATAAGTTTTTGTTGTTTATTTCATGCACGTTTTCACTTCTTTACAAGAAAGTAAAATGGAACAATCAACCTCTTCCAAAAGTATCCCCATCTCAAATAATCCCTCACAAAAAACATCCACACTTTCCATTGTTTCTTCCACACCTTTGATCACCTCATCTTTGGTCTCCCAACCCATTGTTTCTATGGTTCCTCTTCACAAGCCTCATATGATCCAAACTAATCCCCATCTTGAAACCAATCCTTTTGTCTATCATCATTCCATCCCCTATAGATTGACTACACCCCATTTAATTCTTACTTAATAATATTTGTACCTCTCACTATCTTGTGTGGATAGATGGATTTTAGGAACTTCTTGATGTTAATCTTATTACCCTTCACAACTATCTCTCTCTCAAATCCACCAACATTTCTATTGATGGACCCCCTCTTCTACATCTCTATGTGTATCCCCCACATTCTGAATCCACCGAGGTTATTACTTACACACTTGTTTTCTTCTTCCCCAGGGCCATGAATGAGTTGACATTATCCCAAAATCTACCATGGTTTCCCAAACCCATTAGTCCACTCAATTGGTGGTCTCTATTCCACCTAATCTACCCACATCAATACCATCCTGAATCTTCTATACTTATTTTGTCTTTATCCACCATTATCATATATGCTCCCACCTAAACTCTTCAAAAATATAACCTACTCCCTCCACCACGGGAGAAACACATTCAAATCTCGCCTCTCTTCACATTTCAAGTTCATGAAAATGTTGTTACTTCACAACTCCACCCTTAAGATTTGACTTAGATAAATCAATCTCCACTATGAAGCATATTTTTACACATGTTTCCAAGTTAACCTACTCAAACATCTCAACCAGCTCATGCACATATCCCAACTCACCCAACGCAAGCCCAATCTAATCCCCCATCTCTCAACAACAATCTTATCAATCATACCCATCTAATTACATCCCTCCACAACATCCTATCTCACAACCCATCCAATCACAAACCTTCAATTATCTTCCTCCTTATCAACCACCCCCACAAACTCCTAATTACACCCAACAATATCAATCTTACCCACAACCCAATCCATCTACCTCTTACAATCTGCAACCACATCAATCAACTCCTCATCCTCACACATCCAATGACCCCATGCAAGCCTTTTTTGAGTAGAATGGCCAACCTAGAGGCTACTACTTTGGGTCCTAAGACCACATTTATATATGATCAAATTAATAATGATCCCATTAATCAATATGTACCCATTAAGCCCTATTCTCCAAATTGAGATCTTCCTAATTTTTATAATTTTAATAGTAAAGAAGACCCCAATAACATCTTTGTGCTTTCAGGAACTCATGTTATCTAATTTCCTATGATCAAGACCTCATGCTTTGAACTTTCCCCATGTCATTATTCAGGCCCACTTTAGACTGGTACAATGGCATCCCTCAACATTCCCTCTTTTCTTTCACTTAACTTGTGAAACCATTTTTAGAACACTTCTCCATTAATATAGCACACAAGATAGCCATCACTCGATATTTATGCACTCAAATCATTTGATGATGAATCAATCGTTGATTTCATCACTAGGTGGTGTGGCATTATCAATCAATTATCCTTCTCACTACCCCAAACCAAACTCATCAAAATCTTCTCTACATCATGTACCAAAATATCTCATCCACCCTCCAATTTAATTCCTTTCAAACTTTCGAGGAAGCCTTTACCATGTCCTTAAAATTAGACTTGCATGAGCCCTTGAGAAAGGCCATGTTAAGTTTTGCTCCAATAAACCTAAGACTAAATTCACAAAATCATTCCCCCTAACGACAAATCCAAGAATGCAAAAATTCCATTTTCGTAAAAACTTCTTCCACATCCACATCTCATGTCAAGCCTCCACAAAGAGCTCCTCAATAAACACCAAACTATACTCCTCTCGGAGAATATTATAGCTCCATCTTCGAAAAGATCATGGCTGCAAGCCTCATCCAACTTCCTCCCATCTGCCCTATTATTAACTCACATCCCAAACCAACATGGTACTATGAGAACCATTATTGCAAACATCATCAAGTCTGTGGCCATGATATCGAAAAATTTCATACCTTTAAGGACCTAGTGCAACAACTTATCAATCGTGGGGACCTCCAATTAGATAATCCAAATTCTCCCCTAATCAACCATTGGATGTCTTCAAGAAACCCTTTCCCAATCATCCACCAAAACCAAGATAACCCTCTTACATTGCAAGTTCCTAATGTTTATGCAATCAATACCTTAAGTCAAGCTTCAACATTGCCACCCACATTTACTATACCCATATCTATTACACCCACATCTACAAGATTATCTACAACCGCACCTATATCTACATCTGCAGCTATACCCACACCTACACCTTCATCTACAACCATATCTATACCCACATATACATTTAAACCTACATCTACAATCACATCTACACCTGTATCCATTTCTCGCATCTATCACCTCATTCATGCTTGCATCTACATATGTACCTACATCACGTGCCACAAGTAATATCTCAATCCCATCCTAACCTAAAAAGTATGAAAAACTCTACATCAATGTTTCCCAATTCTACACAATCCAAAATCCCTCCTAACTCTAATGATGATCCTACTCAAAAATTAGCCCCGTCTTCCACCGTCATATCTACAACACACCCCAAATAAAAAATATGAGCTTCTCCCTAAAGAATACTCCGCCGTTGAAATCATTATGATTCCCGCCAAGGAAAAAAATTCACAAAAATCCTAAGCACCATGGTTCCCCCATCCAAAAATCTCTTACTCATCCACACAAGAAATTAGATCTTTCCCCTTTGAAGCCCCATCAATCCAAACAACCCAATGTCTAATCATCTATTTTAGGACCTTGAACATCTATTTTGGAACCATTTCCTTCATCCAAATCCCCATCACCTCCAAATCTAAATCAAAATCATCTACTCTTTCTCCCAAATCAAAATCATAATCTAAGTCCCTCGTGAAACCCCGTAAGAGTAGGGAATCTATTTTCCTTCATCCTCTTATAAATTAAATCAATCCACAACCCATAAAACCACCACTTGTAAAACCCCATTGGGTTCTACACCGAGAATCCTTCATCGCCTTATCTAATCATCCGCAATCACCCTTCCCCAATCAAATACTTTGACTCACATTGGTAGAAACCCACATGGTTTGATTATAATGTCATTTTATCCTACCATCATGCCCTTAGGCATGACACGAGAAATGCAAGGCTCTCAAACCCTCATCAACAACCTCATAGAAGAACATGATCTTCTCATCGAAGAAGAGCACCCTTTTCCATCTACTATCTCATCAACACTCAAGTGAAATCCTCAAATCAAATATACAACTTCCAAGGCCTTTAAATATGGTCCTCCACCCACGACCTTCATCGCAATCCCACCACTAAATTCTACCTCTTCCAAAGAAGGTCCCCCACTTTTTATAAATGTCATTCGGATTACTACTCGCTCTCTCGACCACATGATTCACAACAATCCACCCAATAAAACCAAGAGTTATCATTTTTGCTCCTTCTAATGATCCCATCCCATCTTCCTCTTCATCTAAGGATAAGTTTTTCATCCTAGCTGCTCCATGAGCTCAAAATCCTACTTCTATAGAACAAAGCATCATAAAAGAGTTGTATCAGGATCCCATTGAAATGTATCTCCATGATATTATCAAAATATCCCCTAACCATCAATAGGATCTCATTGAATCTTTATAACATATACCAGCTTACAACCGATGAACCACAACCTTTTGTGGCCCTCTTTCGAGCTCTTATAACCTCTCGCGCCATCTCTTTCGATGATTCTAAAATACCCAACATTCTATCTCAAGATCATGACCTTCCTCTTTTCATCACCATATATATCAATGACACCTTCAGCCAATGATCTATGATCGATAATGGTGCTAGCATCAACATCATCTCAACCTAAACATTGAACCAACTTAAGCTTCCCGACACCATTATTTCTTAATCACTGCAGTTTGAGGGCCTTCAATGGAACCATTTCCCCTACATTGGGAAAATTTATCCTCCACATCCACCTTGGTGAAAAAATCCTTGATCAAATATTCTACATTATGGAGGGGGAGTTACAATATAACAACTTGCTTGGACGTCCATGGATTTGGGCCATGCACCGCATCGCATACACCCTCCATCGTTGCCTTAAGTGTGAGCATGAGGAGAAAATTCACACATTCCCAACCGAACTTACTCCCTTCAAAGCATGCCACATGACCTATCGACCAAATTACATGCTCATTCCCAAACAAGACTCATCCTTTGAGGCATCCACTAGTTCATCTATACTTGCATCCAAAGTTATCTAATGATGAATATCTCGACACAGTGATGCAGTGTCTCCCACTAGGGGAGTACGAACTCCTTGTTCTTAATGCTCTTCCCACTCCCAATTTATTTGGTAGACCCAAAAATTAGCCCATGTATCAACCTAACGTCGGGCATATCATCTCCTTAGGTCTTGTTGTTGTAGAATCACAACACCCATGAAATTAGTAACTTGATGGGTTAATATCTTTAGTGTGATCGACAACATGGAGCATCTCTCAAAGTGTGAGACTTTACAAGTTGAGAGAGCTCTCTAGATGAAGGCCGGCTCCTATTCCTCTGTTTAGGTGCACAAATTTAGATTGTAGAGGGTCTATCCTAAATCCTATTCTAATTTACCAAGGAGACAGGGTTAAGGAGATACAAGAAATAAAACCTAATCTAATAGAGGTGATGCACTAAAGGAATGATGAACACTTACATTGCTCTTAAACACAAACCATTAAAATGTGATACAATATCCATGCATAGATGACTAAAAATTGCAATGAGGGATTAGGAAGAAGCAAATAAACATAAGAGAGGGTCGAAATCGATACGGTGCATTACAATAGCTAAGATGTAGAAATTGCATTACAATTTGGATAGAGGTTCAAGACTCCACAAACTTGTTTGCAAAGTAGAGAAAAGGGAGGGTGTAAAGAAAGAATGTCCAACCCCTTGAAATTGTCCTCTCATACAATATATAGTAAGAATGAGAGAGAGAAAGGAGGGAAAATCCAATCTGTTCCAACCGCCCCTGAAGGGGCATTGAATTCCCCTACCACAATGATGGGTCTCACTGCAACACCCATGCCCTCGTCATTATTCCTTGCTAGAAAATAAGGGAAACCCATTCTTCATCATGGTGGTAGGTAGGAGACTTGATGGCCTCAGTAATGGCGGGTCGAAATATTAATGGTGGCAAGTGGGTAGTAGGTGCCAAGAGCTCTCTGAAACGTCCCCTCTTGCTCGATTTGGAGCTTTTGATTGAAAGATATGGCCGCATGAAGGCATTTTGTATCCGGAATCCTTTTGTGTGATCCATGTGGTGGCCTCACATGTCTCAAAGTTTTACCCCGCCTCTAAACTTTTTAAGTTGCGTCGAAGAGACACGTGGCAGCTTATGCTTGCTTGCTCTATTTCTTTTATATTTTTCCCAAGCTTCCCTATTGGCGGAGACACTATACTTGACCCGAGACACATGGAAAACTGGTCCATGTTTGAGTCTTTGATTTTGATCGCCCCTTTGAAGTTGCATGGACATGACACGTGGAGGCCTCTATAAGCCTCGTCTTGAGCTTGGACTTTTCAACCACAGTGTTCCCTTTTTCGGACCTTGGACACGTGGCAAGCCTGCACTCATTTGGGAGCTACCTTTGGATTTTATTTTTGAAATTTTGCCAATGAGGCATGTGGAGGATTCCTCTTACCTTTTGTACTTATCCGATTTGAGCCTGCTCCCTTTACTGGGTCCCCGACTATGTGGCAAGTTGTCACACATTTGAGTCTCCACTTTGGGTTATGCCTTTGAAGTTGCACCGATGAGATACATGGAAGTCTCTGTAGGCCTTTCCATAATTGGCTAATTAAATGGGCCTGCTACCTTTTTTTACTCTTGTTGGACCCTAGACACGTGGAAGCTCTGCACTCATTTAGGTCTCTGCTTTGGGTCGCCTCTTTAAAATTGCACCAAACTAGCACGTGGCTCTTTCCACTACCCCGAGACTTTTTAACTACCAACTTTGCCTCCTTTTCAGGACCAAGGACACGTGAGGCTTGACGCTTTTTTAGTCTCCTCCCTTGGATCCTTCCTTTGAAGTTGCACCATTGAGACACCGGGGATTTCACCGAACCTTTTATACTTAGTTGATTTTGGGCCCACCTATCCCTTTTTTTCCCATTTGGGAGCTACTCGTCACAAACCTTAGACACATGGAAGTTCTCAGTGCTCATTTAGGGACTGTCTCTTGGGTCTCACTTCTAAAGATGTGTCGATTGGACGCGTGGCACCATCCGCAGTGTCTGTTCTTTACTTAGCCCATTCTGGCCAATGAGACCCCCTTTTTAGACAATGAATATGTGGCGGGTTAGTGCTTGCTTTGGGACTGCCTTTCGGGCTTGACCTTTGAAGATGTGCCATTGAGGCATGTGGAGGCCTCCGCTGACCTTGTTGCACTTAGCCGTTTCGGGCCTGCTCCTCCTTCATTTTTTTTGGGTCCTTATGCTTGTTTAGAGTGAATTTGTCGTGGAGAGATGGCGCTTGTTTCATGGGTCCCCGCTTTGGATTCTCCCCTTGGGATTTTGCCGACAAGGAACGTGGCTCATTCGCCAGTGTGGGGACTACCTTTTGTCTTGGCCTTTCGATGTGCGTCGTTATGGCACGTGGCAACTCGCTGATTTTCTTATACTTAGCTGATTTGGGCCCGAGTGGATGCTGCCTTTCTCCATTGTTCTCTTGTGTGCCTCTGGTCTCTTCAGATTGTTTGCTCCTTTGCGACCCTACCCCTTCATTGGTGAATCCACCCGCCTCTTGATTTGGGATCGATTATGAGCTTGCAAGAGTGGACCGACCATTCGATTTTCTCCCCGTGTTGGGGTGTGTTTCATTAATTTTTACTAAGGGGAAAAATTGGTCAATAGGTCCACCTCATCCGAAGCCAACCTTGTTTATAGTGTCATCAACTCCCTTCCTCTCATGTTGACAATCAGCCCCATACTAAATTATACAACAATAGCTTTGACTTCCTCTACAACAAATCCTTCGTCTACACTTACCTCCATTGTTGCACATGGAAGGGATTTCTGTATGGGATGTCAAGAGCAAGGCATGCATGATCTTATCTTTGACCAAACCCACAAACCCCATGAAAATTTGAATTGGGATTCAAGGAGAACCCCACCAACTCTCCCCGCACACTTCGCTTAATCTCCCATGCACATCGATTCATCCAATCCTTCTCCATCTAATGATTGATAGTATCATTTAATGCACATTTTAAGAGTTTGGTCATTAAAAAAATTAGTATCTTTTTTAATTAGCTTACGTTGTAATTGTTTATATATTATAGTGTCAAATATTTGTTAATTTATAGTTTGTCTTTAATGAGATGTGTTTTCAAGATTTTGTGAGTAAACCATTTGGGTGTACTTTGAGTTAAGGTTAGTATGGGAGTCCTTAATTCAAAGTGTTTGTAATCTTGTGATTTAAATAATTTAGTTTAGTTTTAATAGAGTTGATTCGAGTCATTTAATGCTAGTTTCTTTTAAAGTGTCAATGGTGCATGTTTGGATGTTGTCAAATGTTGTTATATGTCATATAGTCACCTCATATTTATTTATTGTTAATTATATAGTGATAGTAAGTGTTATGTTAAAATTAAAAAAATTAATAATTTTTATTTTGTTTTTGTTAAAGCATCAAAAAAATTAAATTAAATATTATCTCATGAATATATTTTCGGTGGAACACAATGTCCATGTCAAAATTGAGAGGTTATTTTCTATTCAAACAACATACAACTAAGTATCATGGATCGATCAATTGAATAAATAGCTAAGACAATTAGAGGATGGAGGCAAAAAGATTGGATGATAATCATCGTACTCTCGTCAAATTTTGATGACAAGTATGCACATTTGATGTAGTTGCATGTTTTTAATATTTTCATTTTTTTTTGTGGTGTGTTTACTATATATAGATGAATATGAGAGCAGATAACTACTACAATTAGAAAGTGAGAACCCTAACACTCATTAGAATTGAAAGAGAGAACTATTGAGTTCTCGTGTGTAGGTGATTATTGGAAGTGTAATTGATGAGTGAAAATCCCAACATTTATTGGAATTGAAAGTGCGGGTAGTTGTTCTTATGTATGTAAGCATGTGCAATAGATATCCAAAATAAAAAATTACAGACCTAAAATATATATGCACAAGCATTTTACTTTCAATTCCTCTAGTGTGATTATTACCCATATTTATGAGGAAACATAAGACATATCTTGTTACACCGATAGGCGTTCCACAGCATGCCGCACTAACCTATCAAGTGCATATCCATGGTTAATGCGGCACACAATTAGAAGACTCTGCAACACACAATTAGAGGGAGATCACACTTTATCAGCTCAATGTTCGGATTTGAGTGTTTTTGTTGCGGAAGCTGCGTCAAGGTTACATTGCATGTAGGAAGAAATATTCAAAGGGTATTGTTGGCATCTGTTACATTTTTTTCCAAATTTCTGTGAACTCTTCTACTTAGATTTCCAAGTAAACCCTTTCCCAGAGCCGCCATTTAATATTACGATTTCCCCTCTATTCTATTACTTTCTTTTGAATCGTTTGCATGATGTGAAACGATTTAACTTTTATGCTAGTCAATGTTGAAAGGGTGAAACTGGTTTTTGCTTTATTATGTTGTCTGTCACAAAGCATTCACTCAAACACAAAAAAATAAAAACGTTAATGGTTACAGAGGTAGAGCATTTACATGATGTAACAATCTTATGGTCTTTTTAGATACAAAATTATCATCCGGCACACGTGTTTTCATGAAGTACTGTTGTCATTTTACTTCTATCTAATGAGTCAGATGCATGTGATCGGGGTGCCTTATACCTGAGGAAAGTGTCGTCCCTAGAAAATGGATGGCCCTTTTATTTTTCCTTTGTTTTTCAAATTGGGTGCTAGGGATTTAATTTATGAAATGGCTTGCAAGGCGTAGACCAAAAAGATTAAAAGAATTGGCTAGATTATTATAATAGAGTGAAAACATACTCCACATCATTGAAGTGTGATAATAATCATTTAACACTTTGTTTGAACAGACGAATTCAGATTTGGATATGGAGTTCATATGAAAAAGGGAGTTCATTTGTGTTCTCCACCGCACATGATTTTAATGCTCGTCACATTCCACACTGGCTTAAAAACACACACAAACCGCATGAGGCCCACAGGTCCTAAGCAAATAGCAAAATCAAAATAAACTAAAGTGAACTTTTATTAAATCTACTATTGGTTTAGATCGCGGGCCCCACGCAGCTTTTGCGCATGTTGTTTAAGGATCGCCCAATTCCACTACCTCATCCTTCCTTTACATTTAAATTTGTTCAATAAATGTGGATTTATCTGTTCTCAAATAAACATTGTTTAAAATAAATATCTAGTCTGTGATAAGGACAATATTTGTTAACACTTTGCTCAGAAGGCGATTCGACTTTTAAGAGACTATACATTCTCTACAAGTCAGCTCCACAAAACCATTGTTGAATATCATAATATTCTTGCACACAAATTTGAAGGGCAATTAAATCCCAAGATGGATTTGATGAAAACATTAGGCTTCACCCCCCAAGCCCTTGCAATTGTAATATCAAGAAAACCCATACTTGCTCTCCTTTAATTCATAAAATTCTCTTCATCCTAAAATACTCTATCATGTTGTTTGTTCAAAGGTTATTCTTTTCAGTATTTCAGAGTGGCAACTATGTCTTTGGATAGAGATATTGAGAAATGGATGGTCATCTTGTTTGGGTCGTAATTTATTTTTGCGATGACTGAAATTCCTAACTAGAGTCTTGGAAAACTTTGGATTTTCTTCAAGTCATTCCCATTCATGCAGGACATTGGATTTCTTTAAAATTTCTATAAACAACATTGAAAGGATTTTTAAAACAGTGTGTCATAAATCTTATGCATTTCAACAACTAAAATATTGTGTTTGAATGATTCCATTTCAAAACACAACCTATTCACATATTGGAGGGGACATTTGTCACATAATTTTTGTGTTTTTGAGGGAATTAAGTTCTTCTAAAATGACTATTTGATTTCTAGAAATAATTCACTTCTTATAGCTACACATATAGCTACACATTTAACAGAGTAAAGATGGTGGTAGATTCGCATCTCTTCCCATAGAGTGTTACCTTATTTTGAGACAATGTGGCCCAACAACTTGCCCTCGTGTGCCAGAAATACACACTTCTTTGGATTCAATGACACTCTGAACCTTCTACACCTTTGAAATACTTTCCTGAGGTGAAAGAGGTGGTCTAATGTGTTCTTTGAAAAGACAATGATATCATCTAGATACACCAGCACCATCTTGTTGATCAAGCCTTTGAATGCCATATCCATAGCTCACTAAAATGTTGCTCGGCATTAGACAATCCAAATGGCATCTTCTTGTAAGCATATGTGCCCCATTTTGTGGTGAAGGTCGTCTTGTATTGATCTTCCTCTTTCACCATTATCTGATTATAGCTGAGTATCCATCTAGCAATGAAAACCTTTCGAGCCAGCTACAACCTGTAAGATCTGTTCCATTGATGGAAGTGGATAATGATCCTTGAGTGATGCTCTATTCAAATCATGAAAGTCCACACACAGTCTGATTTCTCCATTTCTTTTCCTCACAGGAACTAAGTTTGTAACCCAACTTGAATGTTTAATGGGGAAGATGATGTTGGCCTCAATTAGCTTGTTCAATTCTTTCCTCATGAGAGGTTCAATGTGAGGGTTTACGGCCTTTGCTTCTATTTGAAAGGCTTAGATCCCGGATCCAACTCGATAGTGTGTTGTGCCAACCTTGGGTTGAAACCTCTTAAATCCTTGTAATTCCAAGAAAAGACATCTGGAAATTTTTGACAAAGTTGAAAGAATTCAAATTTTTCTTGTTGAGTACTCACCTTGCCAATTCACAACGTTTTTCCTTCATCTATGGAAATGGGCTTTGAATCTTCACCCTTTACTTGAATATTTGCTTTCTCCTTCGGAATTGATCATTTGGGTTGAAGATTGACTCCAAATTTACAAGACCCTTTGGTAATTTGTTGGTTCTTAGCTACACCACTTGGTCACCATACTGTTGTTCTAACTTGTCTTGGTTTCTGGAAGAGAACTCAACTTCTTCTTGTAAAAAATTGACAATTTGCTGATCATTCTCGAAGACTTGCCAACTTGTATTATTATCTGGAACAGTTGGTCTCACAACCACTTTAATATGGGGCTAAGATTTCTCACTCTTGATACTCTCTACTACATAAAATTCTACCCCGATTGCTTTACCAATCTATCTCGCTACTTCATTTTTCTTTCTTAAGATGGAATCGATGCTAAAAGATTCAAAATATTCGATGAGATCCCATACTAGATTATTGTAGTTTTTAATGAATCATTCTTAGTAGCATTTTGTCCTCGGACTTGATTCACAACCAACTCACTATCGCCAAACACTTGTAAGTTTTTAATCCCCCTCTTTCTTGCCCAATATAGTCCATGGATCAAGGCTTCATACTCTGCATTGTGTTATTTGAGCAAGCAAATTGGAAATGGAAGGCTAAGTAATATTTTGTACCTTGAGGTGAAACGAGCATAGCTCCTCCTCCGGATCCTTGTCTACTTCTTGAACCATCAAAGAATAATTACCATACCTCATTATCATCTTTGTGGCCTGGCTTAGTAATGCTAGGAAGAGGATGATTCTCCTCATGCGAAACAAAAACTACTAGCTCGAGATTCCTCCATTTTCTTGCAAGGGTCAAAAGCATGCCTCTTTTTTCCCATTCATCGAGATTCAAGTCTGGAATACACCCAACCTTGGTATATGCCTCATAAGTGCTTAGGAGGTCTTCTTGATCAAAGGCTAAACAATTTGCATTGATTGGGCTAGGTACATGAGGCTCAATATGGAAATCCGCAATGGGCTCAGATCTGATCATAGCCTTAGCTCCATACCTTGTTCTAAAAGCATGTGCAACCAATCAGTAGACAAATAGCCTCCAATTTTAGCCGTGAAGTCTCTTGACAAACACAATGCAAAGTGTGGTGGCAAGTCTATGATTGATATGTTTTGCAATACGGTCACATTGGGGCATGCGTGCAGTGTGAGGCTCAAATCCTTGATGACTCCAACTGTTGTTACCACTGTCCCATCCAATTGCACTACGCCCTTGGAGATGACTTCATATTGAAAATTCATCGATTGGCTATTTGCTTCGGCATGACCAACCTACTCGCTCCCGAATCAATCATGCAATTATGTACCAATTTGTCCCCAATGATCAATGAAACATAGAATGGAGGGGGATTTAGATTCTTACCTTGTTGTCCTCCATGATTTCCTTTAGGCTGAGTTGCATTGGTAAGCACTTTCTCTTGTTGGTTGGGGGCTGATTTGAGGTTGACCAATTGGCCATAGTAGCTTGTAATAGGTCTCTCTGTCCTGGGATAGCCAACGACTCCCACATTGAGATGTTTACATTTGTTTTCTTCATCTATTCAATGATTTTAAATGGGGATGAGCTATCTTTTTGTTGTCCCTTTCTTTGCACATCCTTCTCCTACACATGGGTCATTACAACCGCGCATGAGCGGAGTCTCGGAAGGTGCCTTAGGCTGATTCTGCATGTAGGAGTTGCATTTTGTGAGGGAACAGAGGGATGTGGACCATTTGAATTGGAGGATTTCCCCTCTCCAATATTCCTCTTCTTAGATAGTGTATTTTCTGCCACACTATGAGGAGGTGCTCGATTCATACCACAAAAATCTTCGGCTTGCCAATTGACAAGCATGGTCTCACTTGGAGGTGCCTCTTTCTGGGTTTCTTGTTGCTGATTTTCCTCTTGACTAGGCTCTTGGGGCACACCAATGGTCTATACCATCAAGGCCTGGTTTAGTGCACCATTGAAACATGTTGACTGGTTATGGGGTTGATTGCATGGGAAACACCAATCATATTCTTGAGCCATGTTGTTTTGTGTTAGAACCAAGGCCCTCGATGTTGAAGTTGTATTTGGATCATATGGTTGGAAAGGCCTAGTAGCTTGAGGTTTTCCTTGGTTTTGGTTTTGATTTGCAGCCTGAGATGGTGGTCTATTTTGCTAATATGGGGTCTAGCTTGATATTGGGTTTGAGGTGGATACATCATAGAACTCTGAGCTTATTGTCTCTTGATAGTCACTATCTCATTCCCTAGGTTTTGCAATTGTTTCATAACCTCTTGTAGCTCTTTTGAAGTGCTAGAAGATGAGGTTGAGGCTTCAACTAAACTCTGATTCCTTGGAGCGGGTATGGGAACTAATGTGGGAATTTGACTAGTGCTTGGAGATCCTAGTTCTAGATATAGAGGCATAGGTGGTCTAGGTGCAAGTTTACTAGCTTGAATTAAGAAATTTTCAGCTCTAATAGCAATGTTATATGAGGTGGGTAAATTTATACCTCCCATTGACTGAATCATCATGGCAATATCAAAATTTAAAGCTCTAAGGAAGTATAGAAAAGCACCTTCGTCCGTTGGTCTCATGGCCACCGAACCCTATCCCACGATACTGGAATCTGAAGTTAAAATCAGTCAACTACTCATTAGGGGCCCTCTTGATGGTTGTCAAATGTTCCAACAAGGATAGATTGTCCCCCTTTTCTCTAAATTGGTTATGAAGGGTTGTGCACAAATGATCCCAGTTATGGATAGATCCTATGGTTAGACTCCTAAACCATTGCAAAGCTTTACCTTTAAAGGAGGATGCCAATAACTTAGCAGAAATTTCCATTTCAACAATCTCATGAACTGTATAGACATTTGTGATGTCTTGAACGTGATCACCAGGAGTAGTCTAGTTCTCTCTAGTGAAATATGGAAAACTCTTCAATGTTGCAACCGGAACTAGATTTTGTGTGTTGATAGCCAACGAGATGCTTGCCAGTGAAATTGATGTAGGGGTTAGGCTACGCCATCCTGATTGGTAGAAGTACTCTAGTCGATTGAATGAAAGGCCTACTAAGTGGAGGTGTCGAAAATGTCCTATTTGGCAAAGATGGAGACCTTTTGGCTCTTCTTCCTCTCCTTACTCTTTCCAGGTATAACTATAGATAGACAAATAGTCCTCCTCTCTAATTCTCGACCACCTGTTTGTATTCTTCTTATGAACTCCGGCAAGCTTGACAAGTTTGAAAATAGTGGGTTCTGTCTCTTTCAGAGTCACTAGATGTGCAATTTAGAGCTTCTTACAAGCTGGGAACTTACAACAAGTGCACATCAATCTTGTTGTAGTAAAATGAAGACTTCTTGTCCCACCGGGTGTGCCAAAATTGTTGTTGCAGAATCACAACACCCCTAAAATTAGTAACTTGATGGGTTAAGATCCTCAGTGTGACTGCACAACATGGAGCATCTCTCAAAGTGTGGGAATTTGTGAGTCGAGAGAGATATCTCGGATGAAGGTCGGATCCTATTCCTCTATTCAAGTGCACACGTTTAGATTGTAGAGGGTTTATCCTAAATCCTATTCTAACTTACCAAGGAGACAAGGTTAAGGAAATACAAGAAATAAAACCTAATCTAACAGAGGTGATGCACCAAAGGAATGATGAACACTTACATTGCTCTTAAACACAAACCATTAAAATGTGATACAATATCCATGCATAGATGACCAAAATTACAATGAGGGATCAGGAAGAAGAAAATAAACATAAGAGAGGGTTGAAATCATCCATGAACTTATTCTATTGCTCTAAGAATTGATACAGTGCATTACAATAGCCAAGAGGTAGAAATTGCATTACAATTTGGATGGAGGGGTTCGAGGCTCCATGAATTCTCCTGTAGAGCAAAGAAAAGGGAGGGTGCAAAGCAAGAATGTCCAACCTCTTGAAATTGTCCCTCTTGTACAATATATAGGAAGAATGAGAGAGAGAAAGGAGGGAAAATCTAACCCTGTTCCAACCGCCCCTGAAGGGGCATTGAATTCCCTTGCCACAATGATGGGTCTCACTAGTAACACCCATGCCCTCATCATTGTTCTTTACTTGGACAAGAAGGGAAACCCATTATTCATCATGGTGGTAGGTAGGAGACTTGATGACCTCAGTAATGGTGGGTCAAAATATTAATGGTGGTAGGTGGGTAGCAGGTGCCGAGAGCTCTCTAAAATGTCCCCTCTCGCTCAATTTGGAGCTTCTGATCGAAAGATATGGCCACTTGAAGGCATTTGGATCTGAATTCCTTTTGCGCGATCCACATGACGGACTTACGTGTCTCAAAATTTTCCCCTCTTCTACACTTTTGAATTTTCACTAAAGAGACATGTGGCGGCTTCCACGGGCCTACTCTATTTCCTTTATATTCTGCCCAAGCTCCCCTGTTGGTGGAGACACTATACCTGACCCGAGACACGTGGAGAACCGGTACATGTTTGATTCTTCGCTTTTGATTGCCCCTTTGAAGTTGCATGGACGTGACACATGGAGGCCTCTGCAAGCCTATCCCGAGCTTGGAATTTTCAATGATGGGTGTTCCCCTTTTCGGACCTGGGACATGTGGCGAGCCTCGCACTCCTTTGAGAGCTACCTCCAGGATTTTATTTTTGAAGTTACACCGATGAGGCACGTGGAGGCTTTCACTTACCTTTTGTACTTAACTCGATTCAATCCTCGCTCCTTTTCTCGGTCCCCGACTACGTGGCGAGATGGCACATGTTTGAGTCTCTCGATTTGGGCTGTGCCTTTGAAGTTGCACCGATGAGACACGTGGAAGTCTCCGTAGGCCTTTCCATACTTGGCCAATTAAACGGGCCTACTTCCTTTTTGAATCCTATTGGACTCTATACACATGGAAGCTTTGCGCTCATTTAGGTCTCCGCTTAGGTGACCTCTTAAAATTGCATCGAGATGACACGTGGCTCTTTTTGCTGCCTTAAGACTTTTCAACTACCAAATCTGCCTCCTTTTTGGACCTCGGGACATGTGGAGACTTGGCGCTTTATTGCATCTCTACCCTTAGATCCTTCCTTTAAAGTTACGCCATCGAGACACATGGGGGCTTCTGCCGACCCTCTTATACTTAGTCAATTTTGGGCCTATCTGTCCCTTTTTTGCCCATTTAGGAGCCACTCACAAACCTTAGACACATGGAAGCTCCGCACTCATTTAGGGACTATCTCTTGGGTCTCACTTCTGAAGATGTGTCGATTAGATGCGTGGCACCCTCCACGGGTTTGTTCTTTACTTAGCCGATTCTAGCCGATGAGACCCCCTTTTAGACCCTGACTACATGGCGGGCTAGCGTTCGCTTGGGGACGACCTTTCGGGTTTGACCTTTGAAGATGTGTCATTGACCTAGTTGCATTTAGTTGTTTTGGGCTGCTCCTCCTTCTTTGTTTTTGGTGGGTTCCTTATGCTTGTTTAGGAGCGACCTTGTTGGGTTCTCGACATGTGGAGAGCGACACTTACTTAGGGTCTGTCATCACCAATCCGGCACTATGATAATTCTTCACCGGGAACTCCTCATGCTATGATTATTTACTAATGCACAACCTTTAGTTTGGTGGATGTAATCTGGAAACAAAACAACAAACATAACACAAGAATACCATTGACTATGATAAGACAGAATGATGACAAATCTGAAATATCAAAGTAAATTATAATATTAACATGAAATTGTTACAATCTCACCCATGAGGTACTTCAAGTGTTATTGACTTCACTTGCCTTCCACCAATACTATGGGAGAAACTTTACAATTACACCTCTTAATGGCTTCTTCAACACACCTTTAAACTGATGGCTTCCTTTACACACTTCATACAATATTTCTCACTACTTCCTTCTATGCTAAATGAGGGGGGTGGCCTCTTTATTTATAGACTTCTAGGCTTATCCATCTTATCTCTAAGATAGGATAAGAAATCCACTCTGACGAATCATATTCCATACCTTAACTCTTATCTGTACATGTAAGCTTATCTTTTAAGATAAGATAAACCTTATCATTTCACATGGGTTCCACATTTTTAGACTTTTTACAAATAAAATATACAAAATATTTATGACCTCACTCCTTGTCCTTATTACCAATATAATATTTCTAATTCCTAATCATGTAGACCCTACTTCTCTTCTTACCCCAACTTTGACATTTTAACATTACTGGACCACTTACGACAACTATTTACTTTTTACCACAACATTCCTATTGTACTTTTGACTATTTCCGTACTATACATTATTGGCGGCGTCGTACTGGCAGCGCCGTTATCTTCTATCAGACGCTACTACTAATTATACTTAACAACATCCTATTCCTAATACATACATTAATGAAATAGAAATTACAGAGGAAAATTTTAGTGTCGACATCTTCCCCTTCTTCTAGCTTCTACTCCGTCCCTGAGTAGACTATTCTCGATGCTTGGAAAATCTTCAACTTGTCATGGTTGACCCATTTTGTAATGGGAGTGCCATCCAATTCCTCCAATGGTACGACGTACCATTTTCATATACAACTGCTATTTTGTAGGGCCCCATCCATTTTGGAAGAAATTTTCTCTGTCTTCTTTTTTGTATCTTGAATCATATACTAGAACCAAGTCATTCACATGAAATGGAGACCACCGGATCTTTGATCAAAGTATTCCTTCTCGCTTCATTTTCTTCTTATAGCTTGTATCCTTATCTATTTCCCTCATTTCCTCTAGCAAATGAAGATGTACTAACCTTTCTTTTACTGAATCACTTTCATCCATTCTTTCATTTTTCATTACTCTGACCGTGGGAATATCAAACTCAATAGGAAGAATTGGATCAATGCCATAAGCCAACTGAAATGGGGAGTATCCTGTTGCTGACTTTGATGTTGCCCTATATGCCCACAATGCTGCATGAATCCTTTTATCCCATTTATGTACCTGCAAGGCTGCATCTTTTGCTAGAATTTGACACAACACAAAATTTGTTCGTTCCACCTGTCCATTTGTGCTTGGCTTGTATGTTGTTGCCTTCCTGTGCTTAATAGAAAACTTATTGACTAGGGCTTCTACCACCTCATTAATGAAGTGGCTTCCTTGATCTGTTACAATTTCTAATGGACAACCAAATCTGGTGACAATGCGTTCATATATGAACCTTGCCACTTCATCCATGGAAGTTGTTTTCAATGGCCTAGCTTCAACCCACTTGGTTAAATAATCTGTGGCAACTACAATATACTTATTTTGGCATGAGGTAGTTGGAAGTGGACCTACAATGTCTATTCCCCACTTTTCAAAGGGACCAAGTGGAAGAATAGGGCATAATGGAGCTGATGAAGTCTTACGGTTACCATGTGTTTGACAAATATCACATGTCTTACAATAATTATAACAATCTTTAAAAAGAGTGGGCCAGTGATAACCTGCATCCAAGATCCTTCTTGTTGTAAGTTGTCCAGAGAAGTGCCCTCCACATGTACCATTGTGGAATTCTTCTAGCAGTTCCTTCCCTTGATCACGTCCAATCGCCTCTCAGACTGCTTATCGTGTCCTATTCAAATAATACTCCATGCAAATAGAATATGGACGACCGGTTTGAGTAATCTTTCTCTTAGTCTTTGCATTGGGCACCATCAGAAACTTGAATTCATTCAGATAATTCCAAATATCTATGTATTCACTAGGGATTGTGTCAAGGATAACAATGTCCGCATCGGGAAATCATCATCATCACAAGATGATCCTAAACCATCATAGGCTCGAGAGAGTGCATCTCGCATTGACATGCTTCTTTCCTAGCCTATCTATAATATCAAATTCAAATTCTCAGTAGCAAAATTATCCATCTTACTATCCTCCCCGATGGGTTAGGCTTATTTACAATATATTTTAGAGCCTCGATGATCTCTGTTACAACTAGAAATTTTTGCCCTAGCAAGTAATTCCTAAACTTCTTTACAAAGAAAATGATAAATGAGCCTCTTTTTCGCCATGTATAATTTACCTCAAGACTACTCATTTGTTCGCTCTCCCAAAGTAAATTGGATGTTCATTCCCATTTTCATCCTTTTGGCTCAAAGTACTTCCTAGTGCTGCATCCGAGGCATCAAAGCAGTACACAATGAATGGCTTGCTCCAATCTGATTCTTTAAAACAGTGAAGACACTAGGCTTCCTTCAATTGTCCAAAAGCTTCATGCGCCTTATTTCCCGTTCATAAGTAACATCCTTCTTCAAGAATCAAGGTTAGTGGTCAGTGCAATCTTTGAGAAATTCTCGATGAACCTTCTATAGTACCCCACATGGCCTAAAAATGATCTCAACTTACTTCTATTCATAGAAATGGTAACTCTTTGATTTTTGAAACTTTATCGATCGCACTAATACCATCTCTGATACAACATGCCCTAACAAAACACCTTTAGAACATCCAAAGACACACTTTGTAGGGTTTAGTGAGGCTTGTGCTTCATCTAACCTTTGAAATGTTGTCTCCATTTGGTGCAGTGGTCCAACTTGCTCCCATAGATGCAAAAATCATCCGTAAATACTCGATGAAGGTCCCAATGTAGGGTTCAACACCCTATTCATCAAACGCTGGAATGTTGCCGGAGCATTACACAACCCAAAAGGCATAACTCTATAAGCAAACGTTCCCCCAAGGAGTGGTGAACATGGTCTTCAGCCGATCTTTCTCTCGCTATACGAACTTGGTTGTAGAGCTATATCCATCAAAGAAACTATAGCACTCTCGCCACCTACTTCATCCCAAGATCTGATCTCAAAATGGAAGAGGGTAATGATCTTCTTTGTTGCCTTATTGAGCTTCCCCGTAATCAACACAAATGCGTAGCTTCCCATTCTTTTTTATTGAGATCACAATGGGAGAAACCCATTCTCGAATTCTCCACAACAAATATGAATCCCGCATCAAGCAACTTATCTATTTCTTCTTTTACAATCTTGAAAAATTAGGATTCATTCTATATGGCATTTGCTTTATGGGCTTAAGCACCATCTACCAAATTTCTCAATAGAATGTTCTACCCAACTTACTTGACGGAGTTCCTTGTAATCAAAAGTGAATATGTGTATGTACCTTCGAAAGAGCCGGAGGTAGGATTCCTTCTCACTCTCCATCACAAAGATCACCAATCTTTATTTGTTGAGACGATCATCAACTTCTTCTTCGTATAATTTTATGGGGTCATGAGTTGGTGTGACTGAAGGATATCCATGATCAAACATCAACCTCACTTTCTTCATCTTCGTGTCCACTTCACCGGTACTAGAGTAATCGAGGATGTCCAATCATCGCCATCACTTGAATCCACAGTTCTCGCCTTATGATGTCGAGGATCACGTTTATCTTCACCCTCTCTACCACGTCCAAGTGTCATGAAACCTTCATTCCAGTAGTTTCTTGCATGAACTCTCCTAGCCATGGTCTTCCCAAGCAGCATTGGGTACGCAATGCATACCATTTTTCATCACCCGAAAGTCTACCACACATACAACACCCATAACAGATATATTGCCACATTTGAAACTACACCTTCTCGTTTAGTTTTTCCTTTATTTAATGACCTTAACATAAGTGTCAAGGGCGATCAATTTTTAAACCCAACATATTCATTACGTACTCGGTCATTACATTAATCGCAGCACCTCCATCAACTAAGACATCATGAATTGAAATACCATTACATAATACCTCACCAGGGAGCATAGGGATCCGCCTCGCTCCAAAACAGGGACCTCAACCTCCTTCCTTCGTCGAGCATTGAGTCCACTTCACAACTCCCGCCTCTTCTCAGAAGACATAGCCAAGAGTTGACCATATGTAATATTTGTAGGCCTTTTGGACAGATCTTCCAAGATGGAGTATGGTCCTTGCCCCTGTGAAATCAAAAAATCCTGCACACCCAACTTTCTTCTCCTATGTTTCTTACTAGTTTCTCCTTTCATCTTCTTAGGATCATTTCCATCTTGATTATCTTTTTCTTTCTTTCTTTTTTTACAAACACATCTACTTCATTATTTCTGCTCTTATCTACTACATCAAAAGAATTCACAGGTGCTTTTCCTTTATCATTATCTCCTTTACCAGATGTAGAAGCTCTATCTGGACAATTATACTTATAATGACCCTTTTTATAACAACCATAACATACAACTTCAGAAATATTTCTTTTTGGACCTCTATCTCCTCCCTGAGAACTAAATTCTTTTCCTTGAAGAAGATTAATAGTTAACTGACCCATCTTTTTGAGCAGATCTTCATACTCGTAAGATGTACTAGGAGAAATATTTGTGCTCACCAGAGTGGTCAGGATTCTGACCAAAGGTGCTGGTGTAGGCTCTACTTTAGCAACAATTTCTTTGGGCTCCTCTTCCATGCTTTCTTCTTGCCTTCTTGCAATCTCCTTTGCTTGTTCAATGGTAGCTGGGCGGTCATACTTCACTCGTTGTCTGATCTCTGGCTTCATCCCAAGAATGAAGTGCTTACATAGGAGATTATCCACGCCATTCATCAACCCATCCGCTAATCCTTCCTTCCGATTTGGGCATCGAGCTTCCTTCTTAGCTCTAGAACACGAGCATGATAATCCCTTATCTTCTCCTTCTCTCCTTGGGATAGCTTTGTGATCTCGATCATGAGATCTCGTATATTTCGTTGTTCACCAAATTCTTCAAGAAAACTTTCGCTTAATAAATCCCATGAATTTTTCACATTTTCACCTAGTGTTTCAAACCACCTAAGTGCTGAACCATCCAAAAAGGTAGGAAAAATTTAGTCCATTGTTCCCTTCTTATAAGGCCATTACAAATACAAGATCGTTTAAACTCTTGAATGAAAGAGGAAGCATCTTCATTAGATTGGGCTGAAAAAACAAGAATCTTCCCCATTTTCAAAAGTAACCACCGTAAAATACCAACCCACAAGTACAATCAACAAGACTTATGTGCACAAATAATTGGAATCACTATAATAGAAAGTGACTTTACACCTTTCTACAATAAAATAGAAATGACCATGGTAACTATGGTAAAACTTGACTTATCAAGCGGTAAAACTTACTTTACTATGGTAAACACTATTCACAAGAAAAAGTGAAGTTATCATGATAAATACTATTCACGGTAAAAAGTGACTTTACTGTGATAAATACTATTCACAGCAAAAATGACTTTACCATGGTAACTACTATTCACGGCAAAAATGACTTTACCATGGTAACTACTATGCACAGTAAAAATAAGGTTACCCTCCAATTGATTTTTGACTAAGTGGGAATATCTCTCCAGAAAATCCACCAACGAGGAATGGTCCCAAGAACGGAACCAAAATGTCATCACCAATCCTAAGCACTATGATAATTCTTCACCGGGAACTCCTCGTGCTATGATTATTTACTAATGCACAACCTTTAGTTTGGTGGATGTAATCTGGAAACAAAACAACAAACATAACACAAGAATACCATCGACTATGATAAGAAGGAATGATGACAAATCTGAAATATCAAAGTAAATTATAATATTAACATGAAATTGTTACAATCTCACCCATGAGGTACTTCAAGTGTTATTGACTTCACTTGCCTTCCACCAATACTATGGGAGAAACTTTACAATTACACCTCTTAATGGCTTCTTCAACACACCTTTAAACTGATGGCTTCCTTTACACACTTCATACAATATTTCTCACTACTTCCTTCTATGCTAAATGAGGGGGGTGGCCTCTTTATTTATATACTTCTAGGCTTATCCATCTTATCTCTAAGATAGGATAAGAAATCCACTTTGACGAATCATATTCCATACCTTAACTCTTATCTGTACATGTAAGCTTATCTTTTAAGATAAGATAAACCTTATCATTTCACATGGGTTCCACATTTTTAGACTTTTTACAAATAAAATATACAAAATATTTATGACCTCACTCCTTGTCCTTATTACCAATATAATATTTCTAATTCCTAATCATGTAGACCCTACTTCTCTTCTTACCCCAACTTTGACATTTTAACATTACTGGACCACTTACGACAACTATTTACTTTTTACCACAACATTCCTATTGTACTTTTGACTATTGTCGTACTATACATTATTGGTGGCGTCAGACTGGCAAATGTCAAGTTATCTTCATCGGACGTTACTACTAATTATACTTAACAACATCCTATTCCTAATACATACATTAATGAAATAAAAATTACGGAGGAAAATTTTAGTGTCGACGAGTCCCCGCTTTGGATTCTCCCCATGGAATTGCATCGACGAGACAAGCGGCTCCTTCGTGCTTATTTGGGGACCGCGTTTTGGTCTTGACCTTTGGAGGTGCGCCGTTGAGGCACATGGTAGCATTCACTGATTTTCTTATACTTAGTCGATTTGGGCCCTACTGGATGTTTCCTTTCTCCATTGTTCTCCTATGCACCTCTGGTCTCTTCAGAATTTTGCTCCTTTTCGACCCTACCCCTTCATTGGCAAAATCGCTTGCCTCTTGATTTGGGATTGATTATGAGCTCGCAGGACTGGACCGACCCTTCGATTTTCTCCTATGCAGGGGCATGTTTGATTAATTTTTCCTAAGGGGAAAAATTGGTCAACATGTCCACCTCATATGGAAGCCAACCTTGTTTATGGTGGCATCAACGCCCTTCCTCTCATGTTGACAATCAGCCCATACTAAGTTATACAACAACAACTTTGACTTCCTCTCCAACAAGTCCTTCGTCTACACTTACCTCTGGATTGTTGCACATGGAAGGGATTTCATATGGGATGTCACGAGCAAGGCATGCATGATCTTATCTTTGACCAAACCCACAAACCCCATGAAAAATTTGAATTGGGATTCAAGGAGAACCCCACCAACTCTCCCCGCACACTTATGCTTATCTCCCATGCACATCGATTCATCCAACCCTTCTCCATCTAATGATTGATAGTATCATTTAATGCACATTTTAAGAGTTTTGTCCTTAAAAAAATTTAGTATCTTTTAAATTAGCTTACGTTGTAATTGTTTATATATTATAGTGTCAAATATTTGTTAATTTATAGTTTGTTTTTAATGAGATGTGTTTTCAAGATTTTGTGAGTAAACCATTTCGAAAGTGTGCTTTGAGTTAAGGTTAGTATGCGAGTCCTTAATTTAAAGTGTTTGTAATACTATGATTTAAATAATTTAGTTTAGTTTTAATAGAGTTGATTAGAGTCATTTAATGCTAGTTTCTTTTAAAGTGTCAATGGTGCATGTTTGGATGTTGTCAATGTTGTTATATGTCATATAGTCACCTTATATTTATTTAGTGTTAATTGTCTGCAATGATAGTAAGTGTTATTTTTAAAAAAATCATTTGTTTTGTTTTTGTTAAAGCGTCAATAAATTAAATTAAATATTATCTCATGGATATATTTTCGGGTGGAACACAATGTCCATGTCAAAATTGAGAGGTTGTTTTCTATTCAAACAACATACAACTAAGTATCATGGATCGATCAATTGAATAAATAGCTAAGACAATTAGAAGATGGAAGAAAAAAATTGGATGATAATCAACGTACTCGCCGACTTTTGATGACACGCATGCACATTTTATGTAGTTGCATGTTTTTAATATTTTCATGTTTTTGGTGGTGTGTTTATTATATATAGATGAATATGAGAGCAGATAACTACAACAGTTAGAAAGTGAGAACTCTAACGCTCATTAGAATTGAAAGAGAGAACTATTGAGTTCTCGTATGTAGGTGATTATTGGAAGTGTAATTGATGAGTGAAAATCCCAACATTCATTGGAATTGAAAGTGTGAGTAGTTGTGCTTACGTATGTAGGTTTAACAAGCATGTGCAATAGATATCCAAAATAAAAAATTACAGTCCTAAAACATATATGCACAAGCGTTTACTTTCAATTCCTGTGGTGTGATTATTACCCATCTTTATGAGGAAACAATAGACATATCTTGTTACACCGATAGGTGTTCCACAGTGTGCCGCATTAACCTGTCAAGTGTATATCCATGGTTGGGAGCTCTGTTTTTGCTGCAGAAGCTGCGTAAATTTTACACTGCATGTAGGAAGAAATATTCAAAGGGTATTGTAGGTATCTGTTACATTTTGTTCCAAATTTCCTCTAAACTCTTCTACTTAGATTTCCATGTAAACCCTTTCCCACAGCCGCAATTTAATATTATACGATTTTCCCTTTGTTCTATTACTTTCTTTTGAATCGTTTGCATAATGTGAAACGATTTAACTTTTATGCTAGTCAATGCTGAAAGGGTGAAACTGCTATTTATGTATTAGATTTAGGATCGAGTATTTTTTTCTTTATCGTGTTCTCTGTGACAAAGCATTCACTCAAACACCAAACAAAATGAAAAATGTTAATGTTACAGAGGTAGAGCATTTACATGATGTAACAATCTTATGGTCTTTTTAGATACAAAATTATCATCCGACACACGTGTTACGGTGTTTTCATGAAGTAGTGTTGCCATTTTACTTCTATCTAATGAGTTAGATGCATGTGATCAGGGCGCCTTATACCCAAGGAAAGTTCCGGCCCTAGAAAATGACTAGCCCTTTTATTTTTCCTTTGTTTTTCAGAGTGGGCGTAGGGGATTTAATTTATGAAATGGCTTGCAAGGCGTAGACCAAAAAGATTAAAAAGAATTGGCTGGATTATTATATTAGAGTGAAAACATACTCCACATCATTGGAGTGTGATAATAATCATTTAACAACTTGTTTGAACAAACGAATTTAGATTTGGATATGGAGTTGATATGAAAAGGGAGTTCATTCGTGTTCTCCACCGCACATGATTTTAATGGTTGCCAATTCTACACTGGCTTAAACAACTCGCACAAATATGCATAGGGCCACATGTCTAAGCCAATAGCAAAAAATCAAAATAAATTAAAGTGAACTTTTATTAAATCTGCTATTGGTTTAGACCACGGGCCTCATCTAGTTTGCGCGTGTTGTTTAAGGATCGCCCAATTCCACTACCTCATCCTTCCTTTACATTTAAACTTGTTCAATAATTGTGGGTTTATCTATTCTCAAATAAACATTTTTAAAAATAAATATCTAGCTATGATAAGGACAATATTTGTTAACACTACTTAGGGCGAAATGAGTTCCGACTTTTAAGAGACTACATTCTCTGAAGTCACCTCAAAAAACCATTGTTAAATAGTGTAGTATTCTTACACACAAATTTGAAGGGCACTTAAATCCCAAGATGGATTTGATGAAAACATTAGGCTTCATCCCCCGAATCCCTCGCAAATTCTGTAATATCAAGAAAACCTATAATGCTCTCCTTCAATTCAAAATTTTATCTTCATCCTAAAATACTCTATCATGTTGTTTGGTTCAAAGGATTTTCTTTTCCAAAGTATTTTAGAGTGGCAACTATGCCTTTGGGTAGAGATATTGAGAAATGGATGGTCACCTTCACGGGTCACAGTTTATTTTTTTGATGAATGAAATTCCTAATTAGAGTGTTGGAAAACTTTGGATTTTCTTCAAGTCATTCCCATTCATGTGAGATGTTGGATTTCTTTGAAATTTCTATAAAAACCTTGAAATGATTTTTTAAAACAAAGGTGTGTCATAAATCGTATGCATTTAAGAAATTGAAATATTGTGTTTGAATGATTCCATTTCATGGCACAACCTCTTCACATATACTGGAGGGACATTTGTCACATAGTTTTTGTGTTTTTGAGGGAATTATGTTATTCTAAAATGACTATTTGGTTTCTACATATAAGTCACTTCTTATAGCTACACATACAACTCCACGTTTAGCGGAGCGAGATGGTGGTAGCTTCACATCTCTTCCCATGAGTGTTATCTTTTGTAAGAACCAGATCTCGTAAACACATGTAATTACTTTAATTTTTCAACCTGTTTACCAAGACCTTAAAAATTCATCAAATTTTAGAGCTTAAATTAATCCAAAATTGATCGTAATATGATTTTAAAAATTGAATTATGATTGATCCAAAAAATATTTTAAGCCCTCTTTATTCAATTTTTGATCAAAGTCATTCAAATTCAAATTTAATCGATTTAATTAATTTTCCCATAATTGTAATAACTCGATTAAATTTTGCATCCACATTAGAATTTGAATTAAATCTCTACAAATAATTAGAAATCGAAAAGAAAAATCGAGAACTCAACATAGGTATTGTTTAGGGGTTCGAATTCCTATGTCCCCGGTTCGTTTAGAACCAATCCATTAATTTTCAGACTTGCAAATACAATTAAATTATTACAAATCAAATAATTAATATTTTTGTAACCTTTCGAAGTCCCCGAGAACCCGTGAGCTCAAAACATTCATATTTTTTTCTCTTCATGTTTGTTCTTGGCTTTTTAGTTGATTGTCCTTCGATTCTGCGAAAAAATATTCACAAATTTCTTTACAAAATCGGCTTACAAGCTCCAAAATGGAAAAATAATTATATCGCCGATTCATCTCGTGGATAATTTTAGTGGCGAATATTCGTAATATGGAGAATATTCCATTTTTGAAAAATTGGAAAAGGTGAATTTTCTAGTGCGGGTCGCTGACACTGTTTTGCACTAAAAATTACAAATTAAATTTTTTTGGGGTTGGCTTCGCCTACCCATTTAAACTATCCCCTATATAATCCTAGATTATTCGCTAGGTAGAACACTACTAGATCACTCATACCACCTGGGGTATATGTATTATCAAGTACAGTAAACATGCGAAAGGAGGGTAGAGGCTACAGGTGCGAGACAAAGAGGTATTGCAAACGCGTGCGACAAGGAGGTATTGTGCGGACACATGACAAGGAGGCATTGCGGACTGTGTGACTAGGTGTTAAGCGGCGATGCGCGCAATAAGGGGTTAAGTAGTTGACGCGTGACAAGGGGTTAAGTAGTTGACGCGTGACAAGGGGTTAAGAAATCGATGCGCGGCGAAGGGGTTAAGTAGTTGACACATGACGACAAGTGGTTATCTTTGTTGCCATGTGAAAAGGGGTTAAGTAGTTGATGCACGACAAAGGGTAAAGAAGTTGATGTGCTATAAAGGGTTAAGCGAGCTGACGCATCATCAAGTCATGTTGACGCGTCTAACAAGTATTGTTGACGCACGTCAACAAGTCTTGTTAAGCATGCGCCAATAAGACTCATTGACGCATGGATAAAGGACTGTAATTTAAGCAGCTTGTTGGGTTTTTTGAATAACAATTTTTAATGAATCTTGATATGGAAATAGTTGGATTTGCTCAAGGTGGGACTTCAAACGGAGGGGTTAGAGCATCTTTGAATGCAACATGCTTCCCTCCCCAAGCTTCACAATTGAATGATTTTTTTCAATGGCTAAAGATACATCCTAATTGAAATGGCAAGGGACGAAGATAAAATGAAAATTGGTTGGAAGGAGGTGAGTTGCAGGTTGATTATGGGTGTAGATTATAATGCTTTGGCTTCTTTTGAAAAAAGAGATGGGGTACTTGGTGAAGCTGCATGGATGGCAACGACATTAGCCTTCCTCATAACACTGTTTGGAGTGGTGGCACCACATAAGATGCCACGATTCCTGTTTGGTTTCGTAGTAATTTTGACTGGATTGAGTTACATGGCATTTGTTGCCATGAAATTCACTTACAAGTAATTAATACTCACCGAGTCTGCTAAATAAAGTATCTTGATAGGGTTATGCGTGTTCATAACTTCATAGCCTTAGGTATTAGGAATACATGAAATGGAATAGAACAACGCTCCCCTGA